>SNQJ01S0250131.1:0-12888 GCA_010110895.2 Picea sitchensis
CGTGTATTACTGTATATCTGTGTTTATGGTTGCATATCTGATACATTTCTGTTATATTATTGAATATCTGTGATATCTCTGTGCATTTCTTTATTATATCTCCGCTCTCATTTCGTGCCAAAAATAATCCAGATCAATGATGATGCAGATTGGGAAGGGAGTGCAGTGGACCGGAAGAGCACATCCGGTTGTTGTTTTACCTTGGGGTCTTCCATGGTTTCCTGGTGCAAAAAGAAACAGAGCTATGTGGCCTTGAGTACTGCAGAAGCAGAGTATATATCATTGAGTGTGGTAGTCTGCGAAGCAGTGTGGCTTCACAAGCTTCTGATAGATTTATTTGATCATGAGATGGATCCTACCATTATTCATTATGATAACCAGAGTTGTGTGAAGCTCTCTGAGAATCCTGTGTTTCACAATAGATCAAAACACATTGAGATAAAATATCATTATCTCATAGACATGGTGCAGAGGAAAGAAGTACACATGCAATACCTTCCTACACATGAGAAGATTGCAGATATCTTCACCAAACCGCTTGTCAAGACGAAGTTCGAGTACTTCCGTGAGAGACTTGGCCTGGTGGAGAATTCCTCCCTAGCTAAGAGGGAGTGTTCATGATTACAACTTCGCGAGACATCCTCCAGGACACAGACTAAGTGAGTCAACATGTGAGAGAGCCCATGAGTTGGGTGTTCCCATGATATGGGTGTGTCGTTCCTCTCTAGACTGGGATGAGACGATGTGTGCCCCTGTGTGGGGTGAGGATGCCCATGAGATGGGTGTGTCGTTCCTCTTTGGATTGAGATGAAACGATGTGTACCCCTGTGTGGGGTGAAGGTGCCAATGTGATGGTCATGCGTCAAAATCTTGACTGAGTTGTTATGATGTGTGGTCTCCTGCCTTGTGGAATCAATTGAGTCAGGCTTGAGATGGTACTCCAAATGATTCTCCTGTGGACTCAGTGAGATAGAGATCTGTTGAGTAGGACATCCCTGTGGTTGAGCACAGGTGGACGTGCCCCTAGTGGCTGAGCACTAGTGGATGTGTGAGATCCATTTCTATATTGTTCGAGAGTAAGATTTACCTGTAACCCTAATTGTGATGTAAAGGGTACATATCGGCTCCACCATATGTGAAAGATAATTAATGTTTATTGTAATAATTGATTATTTTCTGAGTTATTGAGGTCATCCCTGTTGTGNATATTGTCTGAGAGTAAGATTTACATGTAACCCTAATTGTGATGTAAAGGGTACAGGTCAGCTCCACCATATGTGAAAGATAATTAATTTTTATTATAATAATTAATTATTTTCTGAGTTATTGAGGTCGGCCCTATTGTGCCAATAGACACCACTTTTGGTTTGTCCAGTTTAGTATAAATAAAGGTGATTTCCCCATTGAGGAAACACACAAGTCACTTGTCATTTGGAAATTTCAGCAGGTACATTTCTAGGGCTGAAGTGTGCACATCTCTTGGGCGCAAGCTTCAAGGTAGTAGAGCACCCTCTTGTGTACATTAGGGTTTCATGGTTGGAGGATCTTCTCTTGAGAATATAGCAAAGGATTGTTGGGTTTTTCTCCCTTGTTGAGAAGGGTTTTCCAAGGATATTTCTTGCGTTCTTGTGCATGGTTATTCTTCTTCTGATCTTGGTTATTGCAGCACTTGTACATTGTGTAGCTGCATTTGTTTATGGTTCAAGTAAATGTTAAAATGAAATAAACTTCATGCTTGAGCTTAGCATAGTGAAAGTCCAACAAAAAACAATTACACCTTGACACATTTGGTCCCTCTCAATGCTTAATAGATCCGAAGTTAAAATATATCTACTCTTATATATGAATTCATTTATGTCTGAATTAACCTCATTATTTATTACACCATAAATTAGTGACCATATATATTAAAAATATTGTAGGTGTGTTAATTTCTCAAATACATTTGTATCACATCTTAGAATTGCTTTTAAAATTATAATATCTCATCTCCTCTCCTCTCCCTCTCCTCTCCTCCTTTGTTTAAATCATATGCCCTCCTTATATATCTCTTAAGTATTTTCAAACATTTGAACAAGTCTTGGCTCAAACCCTTAACTTTAATCAAAGGAGCAATTTTGCCTCTCTCCTCAACTGTTTAAATCATATGCCCTCTATATATATCCTCATTAAATATTTTCAAACATTTAGACAAGTACTATCAAACACCCTTAGACTTTAATCCAAAAGGAGCAATTTATACTCTCCTCTCCTCCTTTGTTTAAATCATATACCCTCTATATATATCCTCATTAAATATTTTCAAACATTTAGACAAGTATTGTCAAACACCCTTAGACTTTAATCCAAAAGGAGCAATTTATAGGGAGGCCAATGCAAAAGGAACAATTTATGGGGAGGCCAAATAAGGTCGTATGCCAAATTTCAGGCTAAAGTAAGGTGGTTAAAAAAGCAGAGCCATGTCAACAAATTATCTTTAAATTGGCCTAAAAATACCTTGTATAAGCATTTGTATGATATAAAAACGACAAAGAACAGAGTGCACTTGCATCTCTTCGGGTTGTGGGATTTGGATATTAGTTGTCAACTTGGCTAACTTCAACATCGGCTTATTAATGTAAATCATGAGGATCAACAATTAGATCTCATGTATTGGAACTTCTCTCTTCAATCCTATGCATTATCCTTCGTTCGTCTCAGAATAGGTGAAGAGACAAATGCTCGCTAACTTGGAAAATTTTCCTGTAAATGCCAAGACAGAGCCCCACGGCTGGGAGAAACACAGTGTGACTTTCTATCCAACCTCTTTCTGTGTTTTTGGAGGAAGAGTTTGGAAGCGGATAAGTGTTGACATTGTTGCGTGACTCGAAGGGAAGTTAGTATGGATGAGAGAATAAGAGATCACTGGGAACATGTTCAATGTGGTATGGAGTCCATGATTCTTAAGGCCTTGTTGAAGGAAATAGAAAGGTATTTGGTTGGTGATCATTGTTCAGACTTGCTAAAGATATAAGAGAGGACTGCTTTCAAATGGGCTCCATCAAAAGTATGCATTGCAGGTAGATCAACTGATTAGAAGATTCAATAATCAGGTTATTTATCTCTGACCATAACTCGATTGTAGATTCGGGTCATCGGAAGGTGCAGACACAAAGTCAGCTGGCAACCTGCGGCTAAACTCCAATGATCAAATCTAATAGAAGTTAAGGATGGCGTTTTCACAACATATATAGAGATGAAAAAGATAGTTCACAGCCAAGCTATACCATGCTACCAGTTTATAGAATATCTTGGAAAAGACATCTACATGATAAAGGAATTTTTCTTTTATGTCGATGCTTTGAATGATTTAACTAGGCAGTTTTGGCAAAGATTTCACATAGGCTAAGATTTGTATGTCGATGCTTTGGAATGATTTAACTAAGCTGATTTTATGGAAAAGATTTCAAATATGGGCTAAGAATGAAAATATACCACACAAACAAACCGGTGAGACTCGCTCTTCTGTATTATTCAATGTAGATGGATTACATCTTTATATAGAAAAAAACTCTAGTCGGTTACAAACCAAGAACAACTAGACAAGCCCGACTCTTATGCATCTATAATGACTCTCACAACTAGCTCTCACCAAGCCAGGCACTTTATAAGCTTAGCGCTTTCTCATTATTTCAAGTCTCCCACATAATGTGGAGATGGATTGACTACACTAACATCTCCTAAGCAGTTCAAACAAAATCTTTCAAAGAGCTTTGTGAAAATATCAGCAACATTTTTCACTAGTATTACAATACAAAAGAACTATTTCATTTGACTGCAACTCTTCTCAAACAAAATGATACTGAGCTTCAACATGCTTTGTCATTGCATGAAAAATCAGTTCTTCCTTAATATTGATGTTCGAACTTTGATTGTCACATCTTATCATCGTGGGTTCCTTTCATTCTTCTCCAACATATTAAATAAGTCTTCTTAACCAAATAGCTTCCCAAGTTGCTGCACACAAAGCTTTATATTCTTCTTCGGTGAGAGATCTAGAATCTGATGAAGTGCACTTCTTACTACTCCATGAAACAACCGCGGATCCAATGCAAAACCCATATCGAGTGGTTGATCTTCAATCATCCATGTGCTAGTAATCAGTCACGAAGATAACACCGTTAACTCAACATGGAGATGCGTCGGTGTCTTGGCCTTAATCGAGTGTTGCTTTTGAATGCGAGTCTTGCTTCATTCAATGGCTCATGGGGTTTAAGCCATGGCTGAATTAACACACTCCGAATGAAATATAGGATGCGAGTTTGTGGTTGAGAGATAATTCGGACTACCCTCATTGTCTATACCTGAAATGCCATTCCTCCTTGGATATCATTATAAAGACGGGTTCACATTACGTTGCGTAGGAGCATTAGAAGACTTACACTGATCATCTTAAATCTCTTAAGTATTTCTCGATATACTTGCGATGAAACAAAGTTTGGCCTGTTTCTCAAACTTCAAGACCTAGAGCGGTAATGCTAACTCACCAAGATCTTTCATTTCAAATACCTTGATAATTGCTCCTTGATTTCGTCAATTAACTTCTCTGCATTTTCTTCAACAGGGTTTTATGAGGAGCATGAGTGATCCAAATCTATATACCCCTATTCATCAAATTTGGTATACATGTTTGGATCACTTTTCTGCCTCAGCAAAACCATTTAGAGAGATAAGGGAGTCTATCTTCTCATGCAAAGCCCTGGGTGCATTTTGGTCCAGCCTGGCAGCTTTTTATTTAACTTACACACTACGTGTTCTTACCCCTTTTCAACAAACCCTTTAGGTTGGGTAAAATTAAACCTCTTCCTTTATCACCATTCAAAAATGCAGTTAACATCTAGCGATGCAACTTCAATGATACTTTAGCCAAAGTGGTTACATTACATTAATTTATTCAATTTTATGCTCTTTGGTGCAAATGTTTTGACATAATCAATACCTTATGTTTGTGAATACCCCTTTGCAGCCAGTGTCTGGCATATACTTATCTATACTACCATCTAGTTAGGCTTGGGTTTGTATATCCATTTTGCATCCAATGGGCTTCTTAAATTTAGGCAATTCAGTCAATTCAAAAGTATTGTTTTTCATTATAGATTCATTCTTCCTCCATTGCATTTTATCATTCATCATGTTCATTAGCTTCATCAAATTCATGGGTTCTATAACACATGAAATGCTACTCATTAGGGAACAATCTCTATACCTCTAAGGAAGCCGAACCTGTCGAAGATCTTCTCAGGCGATTATCTTCCCTCCCCGTTTGTGAAGATATCTCCAGCACGCTAGATGAACAATTGCTTGAATTTTCCATATCATTGAGTCCTTCTTGTTGTTCTTTGTTATTTAGCCATTGCGGGGATGGCTATTCTTTGTCTGTTGTAGGGATATTGTTATTGATGAGTTTGTTGTTGTTGTTGTTGGTGCTCTTCTTTAACTCCTTCATAAAAAATTCTATGCCATTCCTCATGAACGTTGTCGTCATGATTTCCACTTCCACACTCATGGAAAAGTACATCTCTACTTACAAACACTCAAACAAATTATATGCTTTAAATTCTAAACAATACCCAATAAAAATATATTGCATAGATTTAGCATCAAGATTCTTTCTATTCTCCTTTGGAATATGAAAAATCTTCACCAAATACTTTCAAATTATTAAGCACAAGTTTGGAACCATATAAGGCTTAAAGGTAACACCTATGAACACCTTGTTAGTTCTATTCTTTAGATAAATGCCGATGACTGGCTTGACCAAAATGCATTTGAGATTTTTACCTTTCATCATGCGTGCACTTCGACCGAGGAGTTACATTTTCCTTTAAGTGACTCCGTTTTGCTGTGGTGTGTGAGGTATTGTAAACTGTTGTGCTATTCCATTCTCTTTGCAATGTTTGTTGAAGTACCCTGATTTATACTCCCTTGATGCGAGCGGAGGATTTTGGATTTTCTTGTACATTTTTCCACCATGGTTACGAATTCCTTAAAGTGCCGAAAACATCACTTTTTAAGTCTGGGAAGTAAACCATGTGTATCTTGTGCAATCAACAATAAACAACAGAAAGTAAAATGCCTCTAAAAGACCTAGTCTGCGTAGGCCCGCAAACATCAGTATGCGCAAGATCTAACGCATCTCTCTTTTTCTTATGTCGAGGTTAAAGGGATTCATCTACGTGCATCTTCTATGCATATCCATCACAAGCAACTTTCTCGTTCTTTAACATGGGAATTCCTTCAACAATATTCTTTCTGTAATGACAAATGGGATGATTGATGTCCATACCTTTGATGCCAAAAAGAGTCATGTTGGCATAGTGGAAGAAGTCGGTGCATGATGTGCTTTCTTGGTAACATCGAGTTTGTAGCATAGACCCTCTACTCGACTCGGATTTTTATGGTTAGAGTGGTCCAGTAAATCCTTCACTGTGCAATAATTCTTGAAGGTTGAATTCTTCAAGTTCTGGTCTGTAATGTTGGACACAGAGATAAATTTTTTATTTATCCCTGGGACATACACAATATTGTGAATGTGTCTGATAGTACCATTCGACAATGTTACTATAATATCTTTGTATCCCTTGATCTTATGAGTGTGGTTATCTCCAAGGTATATGTTGGCACCATTCTGAGTTTTTTTTGAAATTAGCATACCAATTTTATTACAAGTCATATGTACTAATTCTCCGGAATCCACAAACCGGGCATCGAAATCATCTATTTCAATGATCATACGTTAGACGCAGCGACCCTAAGATCTCTTGAGTCAAAATTTGGGGGTTCATCTATATCATCACTAGCAATAAATATCTGTGATCTTGATTTGAGGATTTATTTACGCTAAACGCACGAATGTGTTCTAGGTTTATTCCTAGTCTCATCCGCTTTTCTTATGGCGATCTTTAACCATGTCGGTGGACCACGGTAAAACAACTCTTTGACATTCCTCCAGTTGCATACCTTGGTTGGAGATTTTCTTCTGGAGTAGGCTGCACGCCATGAACCATCTCACCATGACTGCCTCCTCGCCTCTCTTACACTCTGATTTTCCTCCTATGGATCTATTGACTGACCTGATTGCCAAATCTTTCTGAGGCTTGGTTAGCCCTCTCTTCCTCTTGCAACCAAAATGCCTGTCGGTTCTTCAAATGTAGGAGGTTCCTCCCTTGCTGTGAGACCTGTTATGAACATATGATAGTCTTCAACAGCACCATTTCAGAATAGTCACTAGATCAGTGTTGGAAACAGTGTTCCCTATATTTACTAGCTTGTCTTTCACCTATTTGTCTGACCCAAAAATGAACTAACGATTCATTTCCATCCATCTTAATGCTAACAATTTAGTTTTTCAAAAAACAAAATGTGATTTGTGTTGCTAGTTTCATTCTTGATACTTTAAAGAGTTATTCATGTTATTGAGACTGGCGTCTCTAATATGTGGAATTATGGTATCTTTAATGGACCCCATGCGCAACAATACCTTTGTCTTGTTCTCCCAATCTTGGATCACAATCTTTGCTTTGCGCCTCCTACGTCTTGTCACCTCCTGCATTTATTGTTGCTGCGGCCTCGGGTTGGGTTGGTTCCATTGTGATATTCAGGACACCCATCAGCCCCATGGCGTGCATCTTGAATTTCCAGTTGATGAAGTTGAGCCATCTAACTTGTTGGCTTCGGTAGGGGTGGGTCTCTGCCCGGTAGTTGCATCATCAGTACAATTTAGTCTGAAAATCACAGGATATGCAACTTTTTGGCCGGATCTCGATGAGTGGTCGCTCGCCTTCCGAATCAATGATCAACTATATTTCTATTGTCAGCAATCGCCACATGCATTGGCAAATAATCATTATAACTCCTCAGCAAAACTTTTTAAAAAATTCACCTTATTAGGTTTTAAAAAGTATCACTTAATAAAACAATACAATGTTTCACTCCCATTCAAAGCTTTACGCTTATAAAGTGACTCATGTCACTCCACATGCATTCACTTTTAATAATAAAAAAATGAATAAACTTTATAACTTCACACCATTAAATGCTCCACTTTAACATAAATCCACTCTAATGTAAACCATCCACTTAAAACTCATCCATGTATCCATATCCCGCATGCACGGTAAACTCATGTAATGCCAGCATTCCAGGCTGCGGCACTGTCCGTAATGCCGTTTTCCTCGCGGTAAAATAAATGCGTGGTTCTGGCACCTTTCTCATGACTTTGCAAACGCTCACTGTGGGTCTTACGCCGGCCTGGCTTCACTAAAAGAATCCATGGCCGGTCTCAAAACTCGCGACTTGCTGTTGCGGGGGTTAGCGGGTTCGCCTTCCTCTGTGTGTTCTTTGCGAGGGTGTTATGATCTCGGTGCTCAGCGCAGCGGGAATGCTGAAATATCTTGTACCCGTGGTTGATGGCGGCGTGGAATTTTTGTTTTCTATACCGCAGAAATGGAAGTAATATTCCCCATACCCTACGGAGGATGGACTTACTTTCAAGAATTTTAGCATATGGCTCGATACCAAGATAAAATATACCACGCCAACAAACACGGTGAGGCTACGCACACTTCTCTATTATTCAATGAAAACAGATTACATTTTTATGGGAAAGACTCCTGCCGGGTGACTGCGTACAAACCAAGGGCAACTAGATTGGCCCGACTCTTAACACACCTGACGACTCTCACAAGTAAAACTTATGGCGGGCGGCAGCTAAGCGCTCCGCATTATTCCAGAGTCTAAGATGTTTGAGAGTCCGATCGTTACGTAATTCAAAATAAAATACACAAGCAAGGCTACAAATTGGAAATTAACATTCAGAGCTCACAGTACCAATTCACAAACATTCATACAACATTTTAACTAAGGTAGGCACCATGCACACACATGGAACCATTAAAACTTCATTATCAGATTTATATCAATTCTCAAAAAAATGAATTACCACAGCATTTAGGCCTCGAATTGACTGTCAAATAAAATTTTCAACAGCCCTCTGGTCTTGGTCTCGAAGCCTTACAGTTGCTTGGAAAATTCATAAAACCTGAAATTTAGTCTCTCTTTGTGTTTCTTCATTCCCTGCTTCATTGAGTAGCCTCTCCCTTCATTCCCTGCTTCATTGAGTAGACTCTCTTCTTTTCCAACGAGCTCTCCCCAGGCTTATTTGTTATCCGTTTTCCCACCGTTATGCGCCCTTCCTTGATCGCCCAATAAGTTTAGTAAAGGCCACTAAATAAAGTGGTCCAATCATATTAAATTTGCCACCAAATATCACCTGAAAGTGACCTAAGCGATCCCATCCAAAAATGCAGACACCAACCAAAGAAATGATAAGGGTAAAAAATGTGGGCCGTTGGATCGACGAGAAAGATCCAACTGTGAGGAGAAAGTTTTGGAGGATAAAGCAATTGACATCACTCAAACTCATTGCCGAAATGCACGTAGATTACGTCCGATCAAGGAGGGGCAAATAATAATGAGAGGGATTTCAGAGTTTTAGAGGGGTGATCTCACTGGAGTGTTCGACCTCTCCGAAATGAGAATGGTCATTGGATTGGAAAGCATAATCCACTGGCAGGGAAGGACTTCGGAGCCCAACCCATCGACATCATCCTGCAGCCCGAGCTCTACGAAATACCACTAAATGCTTAGGCATCAGGTCTCCCTGGTAAGAAAAGAAGTGAGCTCACATGATCTATCGACCGGGTATTAGGCGAATAGTCACACTCAATTCTACGCCTAGAATCACATAGTTTCTTGTCGGTAACTATCCTTCGATGAACCAAAAATTCTTGTTTGACTTATTTGTGCTTTCAAAGGCAATAAAATTTATGCAATTTCCCTCTTTTCTCGAAGTCTACCAACACCAACATAATCATCATCTTCATTATTCCTTCTTGAAATTCATACAAATCAGCAACATTAAATGTGGGTGAAATATCCAATTATGCGTGCAGCTCCAACATTTCTGCAATTTTCTCTTTTGAGACTCGGGAATGCGCTCTTCAATCATCAACGCGTCATGGTCTTCTTCCATTATCCAGAGTGTATGCAAATCAACAACATTAAATGTGTGAAATATCCAATTCTGCGTGCAGCTCCAACACATGCAATATCAAAAAAAATTCTTCAGATTTTGCAAGGACCGATCTTATTCATCTTCAGATTAATATTATATATTGGCACTTCGGAAAACTTTTATTTTCTCAAATGAGCCAATACTAAGTCTCCTTTATGAAAATGTTTCACTCTTCTCTTTGCATAAGCTCCCTGTTTGTATTGTTGGCTACAACTGTGTTCTTTTGACTTGTTTCCAGCAATAATGCCAAGTCAACCACTCCTCTAAGCAACCTTCCATTGTAAATTTGAAGTGGACTTTTACCTATATAGATGTAATTCATTGATTTATTATATGCAAATTCAACTTGTGCCAAAACTAAATTCAGTATCCACGGCCTTTCACCAACAAAGCATCTAAGCATATTTGAATTGTTATATGCAAATTCAACTTGTAGAAACACTAAATGCCATTGTCCTACGAGCTTTCTATAAACCTCTAAATTCGAAGACTTTTGTTCTTAACCTTGGTATGTGCTCACATGGGTTTGTGGATGATAGGAGGAACTAAACAACAATCTAGTGTTCAATTTATTCCATAATGTTCTCCAAATGTCAAACTTGTTCGAGGTTTACTCCTAGAGCAATCATGTAATCTAACAGTTTCTTTAAAGAACAAAACAACCATGCTGAAGTGACATCATTGGTCTTTTTTACAAGATGAGATGTGCCGATTTAGAAACCTATCAGCAACAATGTTGGATCATTTACCTCATTGGGCTCTTGGGAGTAATACAAAATCCATGCTAATGTCTTCCCATGGTGCTTCCAGTATCAACAATGGCTCATTTGACACACTCACTAACACTCTCTCACCCACGCGAGGAAAGGGATGGTAGGTTTCAGGAGGTGACAGAGCATTTCACGATTAATGGAGGTTCTTATTGTTAGGTCTTTGTGGTAACTCTCTCTTATGAGCTACCCTTGGTATAGGTGCGCTACTCCCTTATGGTGTTGCTGCTACATTTGGGGTGATATTTTTGGTTGTACTTTGAGCTAGACTTTGTGCTAGGGTTTATCTATTGGTTCATGATTGGACTTTGTTTATGAATGAGATCTCCCTACAAAAAGGTTGGAATTTGGGTTTTCCCATTTGGGGTTTTCCCGGAATAAATCTCTTGTGTTCTTTTGTCTCTTTGTTTATGTTGACATTTTCGATTACATGATATGTCATTGTGTTAAGAAGTAAAAAGAACACTCTATTGCTCTATAAATAAGAAAATCTAACAACACTACTCTATCCTCTATACAAATTACACTATTTTTCCACTAGTACTAGGTTGCTTCTTTGACAATTTCTCCTTGACCTTCAAAGCCAAAGGCGATAGAGCTTCTCCAAGCTCGTAACTCTCTCATTATACTCACATTTCATTGAATGGCAGCCCTCAGGATGATGATGTAATACAGCCACAGCCTCCTCTCATGTCCTTATACTTGGACCTATTGAACCAGCTTAACTGTCCTAACTCTCATTATGCTCATCTCACATTGAATGGCATACCTCAGAGCATTGATATATCTAGCCACACCTCCTCTCCTTCATCACTATGCCCAGACCTAATAGACAACTTATAAATTTCCTATGTATGCTGCTTTACAGTCATCTCCTTCTGCCTAAGGATCTGTAGCTTCCTAAACAAATTCAGAGTATAGTCTATAGGTAGAAACTTACCTTTGAGGTTTTAGCCACCATTTTATCATGTCTTGATTTTGTCTCTTCTCTTGCTTATTTAAATTTTGGACATTATCCCACCATGGATGCATGTGTCACTGAGCATCATGTGCCATCTTCACTCTCTTAGGGTCTTCAATTTGCTCTAGGTCAAAGAAATTGTCCATGTCTCTTATCCAGTCATTTAGTTCTTCTGAGTTCAGACTCCCTGAATAGGTAGGGGTTTCCATCTTGGGTTTTAGTCTCAAATTTGTCAACACTTTAATTTCAATTTGCTCTAGGTCAAAGAAATTGTCCATGTCTCTTATCCAGTCATTTAGTTCTTCTAGGTTCAGACTCCCTGAATAGGTAGGGGTTTCCATCTTGGGTTTTAGTCTCAAATTTGTCAACACTTTAATGTTTCTCTCTTTTGGGCTTCAACTATCTCAGCTTCTTACTGTGGAATTTCAACCTCCTATTCATCATCCCTCACATCATGAACTTCTGCTACAACTCCTCTGTTGGATTACTGAGAGGGGGGGATTAATTAGTTATAGAGAAATCTAATCCTTTTTAACCAAATAATCCAAGTGTTATGTCAATGTAGAATTATCATCCAATAATGAGCAATGAACAAATGAACAAGCATACACATACACAGTACACCAGTGTTTTACGTGAAAACCCAAAGCGGGAGAAAACCACAGAATGTTTTTTCTTATATGTCTTGAATAACTACATTCATTGGAAGCACCAACTTCCTTTGTTTTCCAGCTACAACTGGAAGGAGGCTCCAACCCCCTAGTTTCTCAGGCTACAACCTAAGGGAAGCTCCAACTCCCCAATTATCTGGCTACAACCAGAAGGAGGCTACAACCTCCTATGTTCTCTGGCTACAATCGTGTTGACCGCCTCTCCAACACAGGTGGTCAACTCCATGCACCATGAAGAGATGCATCATCAGGTGCAATTTTGTCAAAGACTTTGGTTCTACAGGGCATTGTTTGGCCCCAGCACTTACTTTTGTAATTGGAGTTTCTGCACCCCTGCGTGGGTTAATAATGTAATAGGTTTGCATGAGTCAT
>SNQJ01S0250132.1:0-12888 GCA_010110895.2 Picea sitchensis
GTGCATAATCCTTAATTTCTGCTAAAGCTTTCTTTGAGGGAGGAGATTCCTCTTCCTCTGTCACATGTGCTTGATGCTTTATTTTCCCTTTTCCTTGAGGACAGTCATAGGAAAAGTGTCCCAACTTTTGACAATTGTAGCATATGATCTTTGAAACATCTTTCTTCTTGTCTGGAACTCTTATGGAGTTAGCTTCTTTATTGTTCCCTCTGAAGGAAATTCTTTTGTTCTTTTGAAATGTAATAGCTTCCTCTTCATCAACAATTAATCTCTTCTATTGGTCTGCAAGTCTAGATTCTTCATGTGTGCAATCTGCCCATAACTTATCAAACTTGGGTAACTTGCTTCTTGCACACAGTCCTTGTACAAAAGGAATCCAAAATGTTGGAAACCCATTTAGGGTTTTGGTTGCAAGCTCCTTGTCACTAATGACATCTCCAATAGCTGCAATTTGATCTCTGATCTAAGAAACTCTCGTAAGGTAGGATGTGACAGATTCTGAGTTGTCCATCTTCATATTACGAAGCTGATTTCTTAAGGTAAGATTTCGGCTAATGTCTTTGCTTTCATATAACCTATTGAGTGCTTCATACATTTTCCCTGCTGTTTGTAGTTCAAATATATGAGGGATCGAGTGATCTTTTACTGAATCTGACACGATTCTCTTTGTTTTATTTTCATTCTTCTTATGCTTGGTCTTTTTCTCTTCTTCATCTGGTTCTGGTACACCCACTGTAACATGTTCTAGGAGATCATTCTCGTCTAGAATCATATGCAACCTATGCTTCCAAGATCTGAATTTTCTAGATCCTTCCAGCCTATCTTCTACCCTCATGCTGGTAGCCATTGTTTCTTGTAGTAGAAACCCTAGCCCTTCGAGCTATAGAAATAATAAAAAAATCAAATTTCTTGGATATGAAAACTGAACTCACCAAAAGATGCGCTGGAGTGAGGCGAGTATGCTGGTACAGTCAGATTTTTGAAAATCCAAATTTTACCCCTTCAAACTTGATTTGTGGATTTCGGGACTGGTGCTTCCAGTTTTCTGGTACTTCTGGTACTCTGGTTTTCTGGTACTTCTAGTACTTTGTGAAAACTAGGGTTTCACTTTCCAGGAGATCTAGCCACTGAAAATGTGCGCTGAAGATGCCAAAATGTTCCTTGAGGTAGGGTGCACCTTTCTAGATGGATTTGGGGCTGAAAATCTTCTTCAATAAAAATCCCTAATTTTCATGTACGACAACAGTGACATTTTTATTTTTCCTGTGAAATATGCTCTCTTCAGCTTAGCTCTAATACCATGTTAAATTTTAAGCTATTATCAGGTTACTTTCAATTTACTAGATAACATAGCATAGACAGGATCACTGAGAGAAACACAATCACAAGAGTACACAAGCATTTATCCTGGGAAACCCTCAAGGGGAAGAAAACCTAGCAAAACTTCCTTAATATATATAGCCAATAAAATGCCAAGATAATGAACCAGACAACAGAGAATAGCCAACACTGAGCAACATGCCTCTCTCTCTCCCTTCTTCTGGCAACCGGCAACTACGACTTCCTTCAAAACTTGCGCACTAGATGAGTGAGCTGAGTGTGTGTCTAAATGAGGCATTGGCCTCTCTTATTTATACAATTCTGGCACATGTGGAAGTGTCTCTTCACTGGCAGGGTCGACTTCTTCATCTGGGTGGTTATAACCACCTTTAATAAATTATGGGGCCTCTTTAATATATTATGGGGCTGACTTCTTATTTAGCCTATTACAATAAGGGTTTGACCAATCCACAAAAGAGGATTTGGTCATTTACAATACCCGACATGATCAATCCACAAAAGGGGATTGATCTAATCAATAATAAATATATTTTATCTTTATCCACAAAAGGGGATAAGAATATTCTTTGTAGTTACACAATATTTTAACAATAATTTCTCTCACCTTCGGGATAGGGCCTTTGACTATTGGTGGGGGATTCTGATCTTTCTTTCTTTGTTGGTGTTTTCTGCATCTTTAGTAGGATTTTCTTCTCTAGGAGTTGGATCAGGGACTTCGGACTTCCCTTCTTTATTCTTAGACCGGAGTTTGTATTTGTCGGGGCCACTTTTTTCCTTCTCCCCCTTACTCATCTCATTTATTTGGTCATCCATGAGGGACTCTGCATATGCAGATTGGGTCAAATGGGGAAACGGGGAAGTGTCTCCAAGACAATGAATTTCAGGATCCATCCCTTCCTTTTCTCCTTCTTCATCATCAATGGGGTTATTTTGGAGGGAGGTTTGGATTTTCTGGTCATCCCTATCTCTTCTTCTGGGTTCTCTTTGCAGAACCTGAGGATCATTGTCATTATGCCTCGTGAAGTTGCCTCTATTATCAACGTTTTGAGGGTTTTTGTACGTCTTCTTCCCTTCTAATTCCAACCTTTCCATCCTAGCCAAAAGTGATTTTATTAGCTTGGCTACTTCGTCCATTTGAGGAGGAAGAGTAGAAGAGCTAGAGGTTGAGGCTTCAAATCTTCCTCTTCCTCTGTCTCTATCAGCCTTATTTCTGAGATGGTAAACTACCAATATGTTAGACTCTACTTCCATAGTTGCATCTTGCATGTGAGACAAGGAAGTATCTCTTCTCTCACTTAACAAGAGGCAAAAGTCGGGGTCAAAAGTGATACCATCAGTAATTTTGGCAGAGGCCTTTGTAGGCTTTATCTCAGCAGGGATTCTATTGTACATCTTGTTGAATCTTTTGGAGAATTCAAAGACAGACTCTCCATAGTTTCCCTTTAGGGACTCGAACTCTTTGATATAATACATAAAGTCCTTTTTATCCCCCCATTGTCTCAAGAAAACATCATCAAGATCCTCAATCCCAGCGATGGATCTAAGAGCCAGATCTATGAACCACTTTTTGGCTTCTCCATCAAGGTTGTGAACAAAAATCCTCATCCATACATCTTCATCTACTATGACATAGTTATCCACATAACTATAGAAAGATGCAAGGTGCTCATCTGCAGTAATATCTGCCTCCCCAGTGAACTTAAGCAGCTGCTTAAGGTAGCCACCAGCTAGAAGGGAATTAAGGGGCTGATGTAAAATGAGAGGGGCATATTTGGAAGCAACTATAGAATCCATTCTATTTATGGGAGGATCATATCCTTCCATAAGGATGATAGGTGGAGGATAATTAGGAGTGGATGGGGTTGGAGCAGGGGAGACTGGAAGTGAGCTTCTAGGAGGGAATGGAAACAACAAAGGATTAGAAGGAAAGGCTACAGGACTTGACGGAGTAGAGGTTTCCCTCTCTGTGGTAGCAGAAATAATAGGAGGAGGGGTGGTAAAGCCCAGGATAGGGAAATATTCAGAGGTGTTGGGCCTAAACCACAACACAAATTTAGGGGAGAGAGGAGTGACAAGGGTTTCTCCCTTGAATCCCAGACCGATTGGAAGCAACTATAGATCCATTCTATTTATGGGAGGACTTCCATATCCCTTCTGTGGAAGGGATGATAGGTGGAGGATAATTAGGAGGATGGGGTTGGAGCAGGGAGACTGTAGTGAGTCTCTTAGGAGGGAAATGGAAACAACAAAGGATTAGAAGGAAAGGCTACAGACTGCATCTGGAGAGAGGTTTCTCTCTGTGGGAGTTAAATAATAGGAGGAGGGGTGGCAGCCCAGATAGGAAATATTCGTGAGGTGTTAGCCTAAACCACACACAAATTTAGGGAGAGTGGAGTGACAAGGGTTTCTCCCTTGAATCCCAGACCGAGAGGGGAAAAAATCAGCAGGAACACTCCAAAAATTTAAAATTCTAGAAACTCCAAATGCATAAGCAAGGACAATAGAATGAAATGAAGAGATTGGAGTTCCTATAGTAGGGTAGTGAAAATCATCAAAAATACATTGTTCAACAGAAGAGGAAGGCCTTCTCAGGGCCTTCCCTTTCCTGGATAATTCTCTCAGGTCAACTTCATGTAAGGAAAGAAGACAATTGCTAGTGATTCTCGTGTGTTTGCCTTTAGAAGCCACAACTAAAATAGTGAACATTCCAATGGATTCACGTCAATGGAATCACCCCAGTGGAATCGCCAGGTGAATAGTGTAACAACCATAGTAAAATGATTGCTTAAGGTTTATCACCTATAATTAATTAAATAATTAATCCGCCCTAATGTATTTTAGTTAAACAATGATATTTGTTAATAATATTAATTAATTATTTATTTGATTATTTATATTTTCTGTTGGTTAATAAATTAATTTATTAATTAACTCATTACTTAAGGTTTTGGGGTAATGAATTAAAAGCTTAATAATTTTATTTATTTATTAGAAAACTTAACGACAAGGATAAGGCATTAATGGAGGGATAAGGTGGTGGAATAAAGGAAGGGAGGAGGCAATGAATGGAAGGAGGATATGAGGGGGTAGAGGCATTCAGAGAGAAGCACTTTTGGGAATTTTGGGAAAGGGAGCATTTTGAGAGCAAAGACTGTATTTTCTCATAGGGACTATATTTTTCGGGTTTGGAGTTTGGGTGGACTGTTACAAGGGTGCACCAGGTTGTCGAGAGTTTTGGGCTTGGGGCTAGGAATCCTCACAAAATCCTATTAGGAGTCGGATAGGCTCGCTCCTAGTCAGGCAGAGGAAAGATTCGGTTTTGGGCGTAGTTTGGGTAGAGCAATGAGGACAGACAGAGATTGGAGAAATAGCATCAGCCAAAGGTATGTATTTTCATGATTACGCTATGGTAGGTGATTGTCTATTGTGTCGTTGAATTTGTTTATATGCTAAATAATAAAATTGCTCATAACTTGAAAGAAATTTTGTTGGAAACTTATGAATCTTATTAGGATTTGTTAATTAGGTTCCTACACTTGGTATCAAAGCTTCCGCTTGAAGCACTGGATCCTTAAGGGCCTACCTACAATTTAATTTTCTTTCTTTAGAACCAACACTTGTTCACCTACAAACCTCAGAAAAACAACCTTGCAGAAACCTATTCCAAGGCTGCCAAAGGTGCCCCTACCTTAATGTATGTTGTCAACTAACAACAACTACATTTAAAAAAAAAAAGGAAAATCACATTAAAGGTGGGAAGAAGTTCAAACTCATAAGCATATGATTCCCACAAACCGAAATTACGTATGGCTTTCAAAAGTTTCAGTTGATTTGTCCAAAATATCATGATGAACAAATCATGTGCCTAGAGGAATTCCATCCTAATTTTAGAACATGATTTATACAAACTTTTCCGGGAAAACAAACGCAAGATAAGGTTCCCTTTAAAGATCTTTATCCGATGTGTCAAGTGGATGATTGTTTCATTGATCTATTATTTAATTCTCCTTCATGTTCCATTAATTGACAGACCTGGGATTTTCATTCTCGAGAAGCAGATTAAATGATTTTGGTTGTTTTAAATGATTAACTAATTTGGTTCGACACCCACAAAAAAACATAAGGTGAATCCCAATTCAACAAATGGAATTATTGCAATATGACTATAACTACTTAATTATTAGATAAAAATTCTATCCCATTTAGGGATTCTATTCTAATCTAAACCTGGGTTAGGTAATTCATCCTTCGGGTTTTATAATTCTAAACTTCAAAAACTATCACCTTATTTATAATTCTAACCAACACAACAAAAATTCATTCATTTTCTTACAATTCCAACCGCCCATTGTTGCCAATTGAGTTCTTTGATTTCCTTTGGGAACTCCTCTACGGTCTTTTCCACCACAGAGCTCGCCATTCCTGTAAAAAAAACCCATGAATCCACAATTCATTCACATTGTACTACGCGTCAAATCCACTTTTGTTATTCTGTAATAAACCCTCATGTACCACTAGGGTTTCAAAGTTTCAAACCCCAATTATCTCAATTTAACACAAGATTTCTCACAGAAAATTCTACTAATACACGAGCACTCCATAACTCTACCTTCAAAAATACAAATTAGGGCTTAAAAAAAAACAAAGCTCGAGCACAATATCACATGGTGAGACAAGCATTAAGAACATATGTCCAAGCACCAACGCAGAAGGTGCCACGAGGTGGAGAGCCCAGAGGGGAAACTGCATTTGCACTACGTGTCACTGAGGGGAGCTCACGAGTAACCAAAGCCAACACCCAAGCACCGGCCACATCCCGAGTCCACATGTCAAAGAATGAATCCATACAACAACGACCAAATCTTAGCGCAAGCACCAAACTTTTATGCATGTCAAGAAAGACCAATAGCCACGCACCAGGTCACAAAGGACGAGCGCCCAGGCAATGAAAGCACTAAGCTTTCATGCAGGGTGAGCCACAACCAACCGCCACCCACGCGACTCACAATGGCACACACACAACAAATAGTTACATAACTAGTTCTTATAATATCGAGAAGAAATGACAGTTGAGCTTCTGATTCATATTATCAAACCAAGAAACAAGACAAAAACCCCGGGCTGAATCGTAAAACCCTAAAAACATCACCGAGACTGAGAGCCTTTAAATCCATGTGAATGCTTTTTTGTTCTTCTACTCCATATCTCATGCTTACAAAACCCTTCGGAAACTAAAACTATGAACTCAAAAACAGAGCATTTACAACACTAGTATACAGCTCTCCTTCGGAGAGAGGCCGAGAAAACCACATGCACCAATTCACTCAAGCCAAGAACAAGGCACAAGAATTGGGACTAAGAATCATAGCTTACATATCTCAACATGCTCGGTTCTAAGAAACTGAACAACCCCTATAGATTGGGGGCCTCAGCGTGGCTAACGGGGCCATCTCCTCCAATTTTCGCTCAATATCTAATCACAAAAAAGGCCTGAAACCCTAGCTCGTACGCCTACCTGCTTATACGAAAACACATAAAACCATAGGATTAACAAAAATACACAATACATAAACTAACACACAAGAGGGCCAAGCCCCAAAAATCCTAACACACCAAACTCTAAGACACCAAGAGAATCCATGAGAGAACACAACAAACGGAGCCGCAGGAACAACGAAAATCTCGTGTGTTGGAGTTAGAAAATGCAGTCTAGTAAGTTTGGGATTAGGGTTTTCTAGGGTTTGAATAGTCGTCTTTTTATTATTTTATTTTAGGCTTGAAAACAAAGCGGAAAAGATAACCCGATTTTTTTATTTAAATGATTTTTTTATTATTATTCTAATTTCTTTAATATTTTTTTTATTTCTATTTTATTTACTTACTAGGTTATTAGTTTCACGCTTTAGTTCAATTTTATATATATTTAGATATATATAAGCATAATATATATATAAAAATATGACAATTTTATTCTTTTATTTTAAAATTATATATAAAAACAATATTGATATTGATATATATATATATATATATATATATATATATATATATATATATATATATATATATATATATATATATATTATAAGTAGCTCATAATTAATAATTATTGAAGATAATTAATGGAGGATTAGTTATGGTTAATGGGAAATTAATAATGAATGGAGGGAATATAACATATATATATTGGGAAGGATGGGTTTCGAACCCACTCCACCACTCACCATAGTCCAAGCCTTGGAAAACAACCAAACAACAATGCACACACATGAGTCTCTTTTACAAAAATAAATTCTATTATATATAAGCCAAATTAATTATCAATAGTTATAAAGTACTATCCCAAAGTATAATCTCCAATTATCCAAGTTAACCAAGCACCGAGTTCCATGCCCTCAACCATCAAGCCAAGCTGGCCCTTCCATTTCATTCCACTCAAATAAAGCTAAGCACCAAGCCCGTAAGGGAGAATTTTGTGCACAATGTATTAACATTATAAAATTTTAATGTTAATAATGGTTTTGAAACCTATGATTATTAATCATATATCTATCTATCTATCTATTTATCTATATCTATCTATCTATATATATATATATATATATATATATATATATCCCCACATTTAGCGAGAATGTATAGTGTAACTTTTATAATTTATGTGTTAAAAAGTCCTTGTAGAGTAAAGGGAGTTTGATGTAGGTTGGGGAAATACTGTAGTAGAATAGGGTAATAGAAAGCACCATATATAGATCCATGCACCGTGGCAAGTATGGTACGCTAGCATAACTACCAGTGAGAGGTCAATAGTTTTCTTAGAGAAGACATCAAGATTAGATGCTTAAGCCTAAACTAGCCACTTCCCCTAAAGAGACTAACGCCTACTACGCATAAGTAAAGAAAACTACGCCTAACCCTATTTTCTAGTTTAATTTGTGCAAATATGAAATGTCCTTAAACTCACCCAGACCACTTTGGGTTGATGCTGAATTGCTGTGATGGTTAGGAATCTAGGAAATCGAGGCAGAGAGGCATCATCGCAGGGACCGCTAGCACCATCATCGTCAACTAGCTCTCATACTCTGAATTCTTGGAGGCCATAAAATGAGGACTTCCTGGAAGGCATCAACCAATGTGAGATCAAAGTGGAGCCCCACCATCTCGAGGGTAATCAAGGTCGAGGGATTTAGGGGAGGACCTCCACCCAAATAAATCAATAGAGAATTGCAAAAGATCAAACTCAGTCATGCTGAACATGTGCAGGGGCATGGTTGGAAGGCATGACAAGGTGTTTTTCCTTAAGGGACTATGTCCACTAAAGGCAAAGATAGCAATTTTTCAATTAAATGACATCACCTTGAACTGGTGGGAAAACCTAGCGCGGCACCCGATCTTTACCCTGCACCATAGATTCCTGGGAAACTCTTTCTGAGGAGAGGTTTTGAAGGAAATATCTACCACTTTACTATGAGGAATGTAGGAGCATTTCTCATGCCTAGGCTGCGGAAATAGGACCAGAAGAATATGAGATCAGTTTATGGAATTGGTCAAATATGTCTCATACATGGATAATGACCAACGATAAAAGTAACGCTTTGTCTATGGGTTAAACCCTAAGATAAGGACCAAGCGGTATGGATGTGGAAACCGCCTTCACAGCGTAATAGGCGGAAAATGTGTGCTGGCGCGGAGGAACACATGAACTTAACTAAAGGTATGAGGCCGACCTTTCCGCATCGTCCTATATTCATAGGGAAGGCCCCTTTAGACATTTCCGTGGGGGTCCAAGGCCACCTCCATATGGTAACATAGTCTCACCAAGGACAGTAACCACAGGAATTTCAATGGCAGCAAGTGAAAAATCCCACTCATCACCAATGACGGAGACAGGTCCACGACCATATCGTGAGCAGGGCCGAAAGGGGGTTCTAGTGGAAGGAACTCATTTAAGAGACAGCCATAGAACAACGCGCGTAGGTTCAATCTCATGTTACTTATTGAGGATGTGGAGGACCCCATACTGCGACTTCCCATAGTTACAATCATGATTTGTGCATAGAGAAGGAAAGGCCCGAATGGGAAGATCAAGTTGCAACCACCAGATTTACACAGCTAGCCAATAATCTCCAGAAAACATCAATCCACTATGGTGAATTTGTCAGGTATGCTAAATCATATCATCAAAGATTTTATTTGATTCGAGCTGTGACGTGATAGTTTACTTATTCATCTGCATTAGAAAGAGCGGGTTGGTAGCCTACTTGTTACGATGATGACTTTAAACAAGTTGAGATGGCCTTGGGGAAAAACAAGCAGTAGGACCTAGCTGATAATATAGGCAGGACTCCGGAGTGCGCACACCAAAGTTGAAGGTATACGCTATCAGCTTCCTGCGTATGACTTAATCATTGAAATGGATTGGTTAGAAGCCCATCGAACAATGGTAGATTGTTTCGAAAGGGTGCTTTGTAACACGTACGATCAAGACCGAGATCCATGGTGTAGCTCTGGAGACGTGCGTCTCTACTTTATCTCAACTATGAAGGTTAAATGGTGCATGAGGCAGTGTCGACGAGTATGTAATGAAGCAGTTGAATGAAAGGAAGGGACCTCCTTGGATCAAGACTCGGTATTGTCATAATTTAAGGATGGTTTTTCGAACGAGTTACCAAGGTTACCCCTCCCTGAGGAGGGAGGATTGATTTTACGCTATTGAGCTAAAATCTTGTGCAAAACCAATTTCCAAGACTCTATATCGGATGACGTGTTTAGAACTTGTGGAGTTGGTGTCGTAGTTGAAAGAGTTACTAGACTTAGGGCTAATAAGTCCCAAAGTTGTCTCATCTTGGGGTGCACTAGTAATTTTTGTAAAGAAGAAGGATGGTCCCTTATGATTGTGTATAGATTATAGGGACTTGAATCATTCTATAGTGGAAAATAGGTACCCAATGCCATGAATAGATGACCTCTCGGACGATTAAAGGAGCAGACGTATTCTCAAAGATTGATTTGGTGGATTAGGGTATCGTCAGCTAAGGATTGCCAGCCGACATTCCTAAACCCAACTCCCGGCTGGGTAATATGAGTTTGTTGCAGGTACCTTCGTGATTGAATCCGAATGCCAAATTAAGATCGCCATGAGCCCCAAGAACCTTACATTTTGGAAGTACTTAGACCATTTGTACAAGTCTTTCTAGATGACATCCTCAATTCATTCCAAGAACCAAAGAGAACATGAGGAACACGGCGAAAGTGGTAGTGTCCTACCTTAGATAAAACAAACAGGCGGGAAGTTAATCGGCGTTCCTTATTCCGTAGGAGAAATCCACTCATTTAGGTCATATCATTTCCAAAGGAAGGATCTCTATGGACCTAGAAGGTAAAGGCCATTATGGAATGGCCAAGGTTTCAAAATTCCTCTATGAGGTGAGAAGCTTCATGGGCTAGAGGGTTATTATAGGACATTTGTGGAATGGTTCTTTAAAATAGTTAAACCCATCACCACTTTGTAGCATAAGGGGTTCAGGTATGAATGGACGTAAGAATGTGATAGTGCATTCCATCGTAGAGCTTAAGAGGTTACTAACTAGCGTGCCAATTCTACAAGTGTTGGATATAGAAAAGGACTTCACGGTCTGCATGGATGCCTAGAAACAAGGGTTGGGGTTCGTGTTAATGCAGGATGGAGGTGTGATAGTTTATGTGTCAAGGAAGTTGAAGAACACGAAGAGATTTACGCCACTCATGATTTAGAGTTGGCGCTTGTAATGCTAGCTCTGAAAATATGGAGGCACTATTCAGGGGTGAAACTTTGAGCCAAAATGGACCATCAGCTTAAAACATCTCTTCAATTAAAGGGACGGCAATGCCGTGCTAATGCAGGATGGAGGAGTTTATGAGTGAGTATGATTTTGGTATTTCACATCAAGGAAAAGGAAAATGTGGTCACGATGCCTGAGTAGGAGAACATGTGTCTTCTCCTTGGTACCCTTAAAGGTCAATTCGAGGGAACATGTGTTGACACAAACCCAAGGAGACAAATATTATTTAGATTTTACTTCAAACCTCTAGAGTGGAGGCAATTAGATCCAAAGCGCGAAGGGATATAGTTTGTAAGCGTATTGACCGTTAAGATAATGAGGAAATGATGTACATCCCTACAGACGGGATGTTCACATCATACTAAATAAAGTTTGTAGAGCATTTCGTGTGCATCTAGGTAAAGAAGAAGATGTACGGCACATGAGTGAACTCTTCTTCCTCGGGTAGGGCATGAAGCGGATGTGGTCCATTTCCACGCCAAGTGCCCAGAGCGTCAACAAGTGAAAGTCGACCATCACTGCGCCTCCTACAACCACATGATGTTCCTAACCATGGGAAGTCATTTCTATGGATTTTGTTGTGGGTTTCCACCACATCCTCATAGACACAATGCCATTCTTGATAGTTGATAAGTTAACCAAGAGTGCTCATTTTATTCAAGCTAGAGACACTTACGATGTCACAAATGTGGCACACGTGTTTGTAAGTGAGGTCACCCATTTTCACGGGATACCCTGGGCGAAGATCATTCTCGGTGATAGGAATCAAGATTCAATTCTCTTCAGGGTCTGGACAAGTTTCGGTAACTGGCCATGGACCCTAATTCCTTAATCTTTAAGCATAACTTATCATCCTAAAACATATGGGCAAACTCAGAGATTAAATCAAGTCATGGAAAACATACTTAGGATGTAAGGCTGCCGCGGATAATCAAACCCTTTGGAGAAGTACCTTTGCAGAGTTTTCCTCACACAATGCCATAGCTCCATCGACGTGCCACTCCTACCTAAGCCTCAGATGGAAGCCACGCCGTTGAGTTGGGATAGATTAGAATAATGAGTAACAGTTGGGCCAGAATTAATTCAAGAGATGGAGGAATATGTGATTCAGATTAGGCAAAGACTAAAGGAAGCACAGGATAGGCAGAAAAGTTATGCAGATGCACACAGGACCGACCGAAGTTATAAAGTGGGAGACTAGGTTTTCATTCATATTAGGCCTAATAAGAGTACCATATGGTTTGGGAAGGGGACAAAGTTGTCACCTCAATTTATAGGACCGTTCAAAATCCAAGAGAAAATTGGACCCGTTGCCTATCATCTCGTACTGCCACCCCACTTGCATAAAACTCATAATGTTTTTCATGTATATGTTTTACGTCATTATGTTGCTGATGAATCACATAATCTAAATTGGAAGGAACTGCAGGTATCAGACGTGGGAAATCTCACGTTAGAACCATTACACATGTTAGACCATAGAGTCTGAAATCTCAGGAACCATCTAGTAGACCAAGTTAAGGTCTATTGGGACAAGTATAGTCCAGGATCTGCTACTTGGGAGGATGTTGAGACACTACGACGAAATTATCCCTCACTTTTTTTTACCACCTAGAGAATATGTTTATCGAAGGTTGGGTGTATGTAACACCACCTTTTGACTTAGACAACCAGGATTACTTGAGGCCTACACACCTTTATTTTCTATTCACGAGTGAAACTATTA
>SNQJ01S0250133.1:0-12888 GCA_010110895.2 Picea sitchensis
CTCAGTACATGATATACATATGTTAATGGTAACGAAGTAAAAGAACACTGATAACTTTGATGCTCTGTAAATAAAGAAAAACTAACATATTTAAGACATTTGATCCTCTTGTTATCAATCCCTTGAAACAACACTCCCTACTTGAGTGTTTCCTGCTCATCAACAAGACCCCTCTATTAAATTCATCCCCTTTCTATTTGTCAGGTTGTTATTATCCCAAATGTACCTTCATAACATTTCACAAGCATCATTAGGATAATATATAGTCTTCCTTACCTAATACTCATATCTAGCATACACCTCTGTCATTTGAAAATGTTTTTTTTGAGATTTCACATTATTTGGAAAACTTTCACATTGAGCAATACATAGTTCATGGAGTCCATTTTCCCTTTTTCCTACAACTTTACAACACAACCAATTGCTTCTTGGGATAAACTAAACCTCTTATCTTGTTGACCCGTGGATTACCTTTCCAACGACTATACTCATTCATGCCTTTATTATGAGTTTTGAGCTTTCAAAGCAACCCTTTGAAGTTTGCATTTTCTACTCATCTATGACTTGTTTTTGTTGATGTAGTTTATCCGAGAGACAATCTTCTGCCCTCTGTAACAAAAATTTGCCTAAGAATAAAAAAATGTTTATAACGGGTGCAAACAGGATTTATGATTTTGATTATACAACAACTTTCAGATTTGGAATCAGATTCTCTAATCAAATTCTGTATAAATATAGAATTGACGACTTTGTACTTTTACAATTTCTCCAGACTTAAAATTTTTAGCCAAACTGACTATCTCATAATTTGTGCACTTTTTAAACTTTTTTACTAAACCAAAGTTGTTTATCTCAATTAATATATAAAATGATGAGTAAATAAAAGTTTCTAGTTTTTTTACTTGGGGTCACTTTTGCTCCTCTGAAAATATCAAAAATCCCCAAAAAGTGGCCAAGAATAGTGGATTTTTCCCTCCTTGAGTATCCCCACATAAACCCATTTTGAATTTTTCCAGGATACCAAATGGGTATCTTCATGCCTATTTTTTAGACTCCCTATAAAAATTTTGCCTTCATCTAGGCCCTGGTTACTGCTACACGAGCCATGTTCTTAAAAACCATTAATTCATGCTTTTCAAAAAATTTAACGAGAATTAGATAATGGCCTTGAAAATAATTCTTGTATCCCTCATCACTGTGGACACACCCCTTAAATTTCAATTGGTTCTAAGTTGAAACACTCATGTTAAGTGGGCCAAACAAATTTTGACTCTGCATTCTTTTTGTTTTGTTTGTAACTGTTCATTTTGTTAACGCTTTATGGCATGGAATGTGGTTGTTGATGTCCACATGTCATCACTTGATTCGGCCATGTCATCATCCTCCTTTCCCTTCATCCACGATCAACAATTTACTCTGCATCGGTGATCTGTTAGAAAAACAGATCATGAGCAATAAAAATAAAACAAATGCAGAAATAAAACACGTAATACACAATACAAGGAGACACAAATTTATGGAGCTCAATTGTGGGCTATGTCCACCAGAGAAATTACTTCAGGTCCTTTTCTTATTATTATCCAGCAAATGAAGGGATACAACCTCAATGTTATTGTCCTCGTTGTAACTTCCTCTTCTTTCTTCTCAACTATTCTCTCTAATATTAACATTCACCAACATACATAGACACACAAGATTTCCTTTCTATAAAAGAGGGTTTCCTTCTCAGGAAAACCTCCTAAGATAATCTCTATCCAGATCTGCGACCTTTATAATGAACGGTCCAGATTTACAATGAAATTATATTTACAAGGCAATTTTTTCGGGAGCTTCACCTAAACCCCCACTTTGCCTCTTGTGATTCTCTCTACCGGGGATAGGCCCTCGACCCTGCAGGGGGTACCTCCTCTGCACCTCAAAGAGTGTATACTTTTGGGGTGTAAATACTCATGGGGTATAAACACGCTGAAAGTAAAGACTCCATAAATCAGGAAGATAATCAGTTCACGCAACTAACATGATCACACTAATTTTGCATCGATGATTGATGATTTTGCATCAACTAATCAACAATTTTCTTTTGCATTGATATATTGTTAGCTTCTTGAAAAAATTTCCACTGAACTCCAATTCTTTACAGATAAAAAAATTCAAAAAGTCATATTTTGTAGAATTTTGTCTAACCCCGATCGCTCCATCGATGATTGGCGATTTCCTTTGAACTATGTTTTGTTCCCACTTCGTCGAACTCTCTGTGTGTTACTTTTCTCCTCTCACACGTGTGGTTCCTCTTCCTTTACAAAGATAGAAAACAAAAATTTAAGAAACCCTAGGCCAGATTTGCCACAAATGAAGAATTTCCCTTGTAGGATTTCCAATATCCAAACAAGTGTTCACCACTTATGCTAACTCCATAATGTCACAATGTCACAATGAATTCTCTTTCACATTACCTCTATTTTTATATGAGTCTAATGAAGTAGGAAGCCCTTAGCTTACTCTATGAGCTCCCTTCACTAAACTCAACATTAAATTAGAATTCTTTATTCCTTCATGTGAGTGTGGAAGCCCCAACACAAGCCCACAAAGCCCATCAACAAACCCATGAAGCCCCAACACAAATTCCAAGGGGGTTTTCACTGAAATGAAAGTGTAATATGGTGCCAACAATGATTCCCACATGCCCAACAACAAGGCCACTTGTGGGAATACTCTCGAAGCTACAAAAACATCAAAATTATGGTGCATTTGGTTTGGGAATCCATCAGTAGTTAGGAAGTAGTTGATTCTTGATGAGTCTTTTGAGATAGAGAGCTACAATTTGTAATTGTGGATATCAAACTTTGTTGCATCATTGTGCTTAAAATCTAAATGAGACAAAGTCTTGCAGAAAATAATGGAATGAAGAAAACTTTACCTTTATGATTTAGATCAATAAGATTGAACTCAAACAAACTGTGCAAAAGTCAATTGAAGTGCTCTCATCAAACAAAGTGCTAAAAGGCTAAAACAACACAAAGTGATGTGATCCGTGTGAAGTTGTTGAAGTAGAACAAAGTTATGTCAAGTCTCCAAAGGAACTCCAACAAAAACCTAGTGTAGGTACACTGGGTTTTGAGCAATGCCAAAACAAATCATATAAATCCTTGGTATTGTTACAAATACCATAGCATGTTTGTAAGACATGTAAAAAATTGGGAAAATCACTACAGAGGGTGATGATAGAAAGAAGTCTAAAGTATAAAAGTAGTTAGTAATGAACATAATAATGGTCTTCAAGTGTTCACATGGTCAACATTCCATCTCACTAAAACACATGGTAATCAATCAATCTAACATAACACTAAATATGAGGTTTTCTTGAAGCTATGTCAATCATTGATTAAACACTAAAAAATCATTCAAATCTTATGAATGCAGAAATAAATTGATAGAACCAAAACTTCACGATCCCGAACAATACCCAAAATGTAAAGGTATTAACTACACACTTGTATTATGAAAATCCAATGGATTTACTCATCATACCTTAACCTTAAAATGCAGCTAGGCATATCTATGAAAATCCAATGGATTTACTCATCATACCTTAACCTTGAAATGTATGTAGCTAGGCATATCCTTCTAAAAGGTGGTGCAAGTATGGGGACCTCTCAAATGGAGGCAACTTTAGGATGCAAGATCTAATTTCTCAAAGACGACAACAACCTTTGTCCACTAACTCACATGGAGATTAGAATTGATTGCAAGTTCTATTGATCAAATTAAAACATATGAGAGGTATCCACCATAGTAAAACCCACACAAAGTAGAAATGGAAAATACTAAAGTTTGAACGAAGACCATGTCATGAAGCTTTTGATGCAGGGCCCCTTTAAAAGCCAATACCTAAACCTAATCTAGATCAGAAGCTTGATCTAAAATGAATGATGTGTGATTTCCTTGCAAGAAGCCAAAGTTGAGACATAGGTTCTACATAATGATGTAAATGAATAAAATCCTTGGCTGTTGACATACAAGAGTCTCTACATCAATGAACAAGGTAATCTAGCCTTTATTGTTTTACAAAATCTACAAAATTTATATACAATATTTATTTTTGTGAAAATATCTTAGATAGTTAAGATAAAGCTCAACCATTTACAAAAATAAATAGTCTTAACAATAAGTTGGAAAAACAAACCATAATAATAGTGAAGAGGTGGCAAACCACACCAAATCAAGTCATACTAAAGATTCCTATCATTGCCTTTCTCTCATATTGATGTTTTTACCAACTTCCTATGCTTTAATAAATTATGGGTTTTAATTTACAATTTGTTTTGTAAAATGTATTTTCCTCTTTCTCTCTATATACTATCATCAATTTGGTTTAGCTCAGTTGATTAAGAGGAGAAGTTGTTATCTTTTCTACCAAGGTTCAAATCTAGCTTGTGACATGTTTGCCCCTAGTGGGTCAATTGGCTTGGTGTTAAAATAAATAATCTCACTCCAACTCAAGTGCTTGAGGATGGGGCAAGATGTTTCCAAACATTTAAGTTCAAGGGGTTAGGTCAACTGGTTATTACTAATGTTATTGGGCATTTAGCTAGTTTTATACCAACAAATACTTGATTCAAACATCCATATAAAATACACTAATCTATGCCAATAAGTTTATTAGAGATGCCATCCAAAAATGTGAAAAAACATCTTTAAAATAAACTCACAAAATTTTCTCCAAATTAAAATAAAATATGCTAATAATAAAGACTATGATATAAATTTATCATCAAATTAAAAAATAACTTAATATTTAAACTCTATATTAATTAAAACTAACTTGAATTTACATTTTCAAATACTCCCTCTCAATAATTAATTTTTATTAATATCATTCAATTTATAATTTAATACATGTATTATAATTTATAAATTTTTATTAATATCATTAAATTGAATTTATAATTTAATATATCTCTTATAAATTATTATTCTTTAAACAATTATAATAGGATGAACACAAATGGATATAAGCATATTCAATGTCATATTCATGGACTTTTTCTTATTCACCTTACCAACCTCTCTCTTTTGATAATTCACGTTTCTGTACACTTCAATGATTTAGATTAAGTTAATTTATTTAAAATGTTTTAGTCAATAAGATTAGATTCGGAAAAGTATGAGGGAGAAACTTGAAAGTGAATGTTTAATATAATTTCAATCAGATTTATCAAAAAAAATATTTTAGTGAAATTTTGGAAAAGTATATAAATTATTTTTAATGAAATTTGGAAAAAGTAAATATAAAAATAAAAATAAAGTGAAAAAAAAAAAAAAATTTTTTTAATTTAAAAATTTTAATGATATTTATGGCTGTTTTTAAGATTATAAAAAAAACCAGATACGAAATAAAAGTGTACATATTCTATTTCTACGGAAGTGTACATATCCTATTTCTACAGAAGTGTACATATCCTATTTCTACGAAGTATACATACCCCACTCTTTTTAGATTTGAACTTGAACTTAACATGAATAAATAAACTCTACTTAACACTTAACATGAGATAATAAAAAAATCAATTTTACTCTTAATTTTTTCATTAATTTCATAATTAAAAATAAATAAAATTCTTCCACTTCGAAATCCATATTGGCTAATCCTGAGCATGTCAAGGTTAGTCTCCCGCTGCCTGTGATGAACCTTCCCTGGTCATTTACAAAATGAATAGAAAAGGAAAATACCATAACTACTTTTTACTTTGGAGGTCACTGCTTCCGAAGAGATTGGATCATATTCCCGAAACAGGGGGCTCCGGTTTACCAAACAGAATGATATAATATAGTGCAACCGAACAATTTGGTGGTATTTTCCTTGGTCTTCAGTTATTCTGTATGCCAGGAGAGGCATTGTATAGAAACACTGGAGATCGCCATGAAGATGAGGAGTGCAGTGTGTATGTGGAGGAGAGGATGGTTGTATGTGCATGTGCTGGATATTGTAATCTCTTGAATAATAAGAGTATAGATTTATTTGTCATTGCCTCGTGGTTTTTTTGTATTTAGTTTCCACATAAATTATTGTATCAATTATGTAATTGATGTTCTCGCTTAATCTCAATTTTATTTTCTTTACTTCATTAGAATCTTGTTACGTTTTTGCTTCCGTTACCTAACAGTTCAAACTCATTCTTTACCTTCCGAAGAGGATTCAAGTGCATGTATTTTGTTTAGGTTAATACCATATTCAAACATGACGATATATGTGCATTAAAAAAAGCTTTGTTATGAAAGTCAAGATTGCCATCCTCATGCAAACTAGTTTTTATTGGGAAGTCATTAAACAATGAAGAAATGAAAGAGAGAGCCTCATTTCAATTCTTATCCTGAACATGTTTTATGACATGAACTTCTCCACATAATTTTCACCCAATCAACCCAAAAGTTCGAGTATTCATGGTTCAAACAAGAAAACTTAAAATTCCTTCTTCAAGTAAACAAAAGATGAAAACAACAAATTGCTCCCTCAGTCGAGCAAGATGGCTGGAAAAAAAAAAAATTTCAAGCATGGAAAGGATGGCTGAAAATTGCATTTTGTTGGAAAAGATCGTTGGTGCTTACTCTTTTCCAAGATTAAAACAAAACAAACTAGTTTTATACACTACAAGATACGAGCAATGAAAAACATAGCAAGAAATTAAGTTTATAGGCATAACAAAGAGCAAGTTATTATTATGGGCAGCCTGTTAATTTTCTTACGCAACTCTACGGTAAAATTTATTTCAGCCAAGATTTGAGGCATAGAAAGCTTGTTTTTCTTTTTCTTTCAACCATTTTTAAAAAAATATCTCCATATGATGCTTGGCGTTTTAAGGAAGTCTTTTGTCTTCATATTTTTTTATGTTATATGAATAAATTTCTCTTTGTTATGCCTATAAACTTAAATTCTCACTATGTTTTTCATTGCTCATAACTTGCAGTGCATAAAAATTATTTGTTTTGTTTCTTTTTAATCTTGGAAAATACTTAAGCTCAACAATCTTTTTGTTTTTAATTTTGCTTTGAAATGCAATTTGAGCTTGAGTGGGTCTAATGGTTAAGAACATGTGTTTTCTTCCTAGAGATCACATGTTCAAAACCAGAGGGGGGGTAGAAGTTGTACATGTTTATCTATATTAGACCCATTGTGATGAGGCTTGAAGGGTAGGCGCCCCCAATGCATGACGTCTCGCCTTTGCTAAGTCACAAGTTCCTGCTAGTAATTGAAGAGAACTGAGGTACTATCAGGCTGTTAAATATGATTTCTCTTTTACCAGATTTAACTCTAAGTTTGAACTTTCAAAACTGTCCTTTGCTGCCTTTTATGACAACAAACAATTAGGTAACTTTATGCTGATAATTTTCATTGGTTATGAGTTATTTGAGGTTCTTTGCAAGTGTTTTGACATTCCAATGTTAGCACATGGAATAATACTCAAACACATAACACTCGGATCTTTACAACTCTAAAAATGTTGATCTAACAATTTTAAGTGAATGTAATGAAATTGACATAAGTTTTGGTCAACATGACTCGAAACCCCCCATGGAAAACCAGTTTGGAGAAGATATACATAGAAGGCCTCAAAGCAAAATGTACAACACGGAAAAACATATACAAGTGAACCTGGGTACAATAGCAACCTTTCTTGGATGCCTTTGGAGTCCCTTTGAAGATGTTCCTAGCTCTTCTGAAGCAAGACTTTGCCTTGGTGCTCTCTTGCGTTTTCTTTTATAACCTTTGACCTCTTTCCTTGAAGCGCTCTTACTTTTCAACCTGTCTTTTTCCTTTACCCACTCTTGAACTTTTGTGAAACCCTTTTCCTCTTGCCTTGGGATTCTCATGCCCTCACACAATTGGTGCCCTCCTCTGGTTTGGTGCGCACCTTCCAACCTTAGTGCTACTCTCTCCTCTAGCAATACCTCATGGATGTGTGCCCTAGCTTCTCACTAAGGCCTCCCATCAATTAGTGCCCCCCCTCCTCCATGACTCCTCTCATGAATATAGTGCGCCATCCTTGAGGCTTTGCGCCTCTCCTCCTCCAAGGGCGCATTCCAAGCTAGAATGTGCTCTCCTCATGTGAGAGTGCCTCCAACCCCATGGAAGCACCTTCCTCCATGCTATGCACCTTCCTCTCTTCAAGTAGCAAGTTCCCTCCTTTTGCGCCCTCCTCTCCTCAAGAAATGCACCCAGGTGCTCTAGTCTTCCCCCTCTCCTCTCAAATCTCTTAAGTGAAGAATGAGCCTCTTCATTACCCTTTCCTCCTTTAGCCTCCTCTTTAGCCAAACTAAATATCACCTAGATTCAATCTATCCATGTCTAATCACTGGGTGAGATTTAATCCTAAAATATCACTTAGGAAACCCATTTTCCTTAGTTTGTTTTATGTCATTTAACTCTCACCCACAAAGTGAATTAAATGTCACGTTAATGACTTAAGTGACTTATTTCACTTTTTACTTAAACTCCTAAGTCAAAGAGAAATTAGAACATAAAGTAAAGTAATATGCATAGTCTCCTTTGTGTTTAGAGACTCACAAAACACAAGGGGACCACTCTTCCAAGGTACACAAATCTCAAATAGTAATGGTTGTGGGTTTTGGTACTAGCTACATATTTACATTATGTCAAAAAAAGAAAATGCAATTTCCAGCCATCCTTTCCATGCTTGAAAAGACGAATTGCAGCCAGCTACAACACTAGGGCCTACTGGACCAACTTGCTCACTAATAGATTAATGTTTACATGTTGATTATGAAATGATTATGTCAGGGTCATTAGGGAAGGACCGAAAATATGGAAATGTTTTTCTACCTTCTTTTGTAACTTTTTGTAAGGCAAATTGTTGAGAGGGTGTTACGATCCTTAATGGAATAATTGTAACTAATATTTAAACAAAAATAGCTGATGCAAATTGTTGCCTGGCAAAGAAGAAAATCATGATTGAAGGATTCTACTTTATCCAAAGTCCTTGTCTTTTTATGACCCGATATGGTTTAGCCTTGAAGAAGGGCTCTTACCCTTTTAGATCGTCATGAATTAAGTTCATGGTGGTGATGGTGTTAACCTGTGAGTGGAACCCATACATAAGTATCTTTAGACATATGTTAGACTTAGTATGGCTTGATTCTTGTCAATCTGTTGAAAATTCTTTTGCGAATGGTCAATGCTGCTTGCATGAAACTTGGTATCAAAGGTTGTGGTTTTTTGAAAAGGAAAATTTAAAATATATGGATCTCTTATTATTATTCTCAATAATCACATTTTTGGGTTGAATACTTTGTCCTCTGAGTTCATATGTGTTTGCTTCTATAATACATCATGATATACATGTTCTAAATGATTAATACAAGCCTTAAACTCCCTGCAAACCATTATAATGTCAATTTACGTAAACTATTTAATATGTGAAAACAATTCATCTTGAAATCTTGTGTGGAATGGGAGAGCCACTGGGCTTTATCTCAATTGTGAGAATGTATAGTTTCTCATGTGAAAACCATTATTGTTATGGGGTCTGGATGACAAATTGGTGATGCCCAAAACATGTGAACGAATGTCCATTATATTGTGGTTATGTCTAAGCATTTCCACTAAATCAATTTGTTTCCCATGAATATGTATTATGGTATTTTAATAATCAATTGATTGAATGAGAGTTATGTGCAGTCTATGCGTCTTTGTGTGGAGAATTGGGCAGAGCACACAAAATCGTATGGTTATTCCAACCATATAATCATGATATTATTTTGTGTCTCGGATATAATTCATATTCATCTTCCATACATTTGTTGGATGGGATACTATACCAAAACAAATTGACAACGTGTCAATATGCAAAAATATGCATTCTGAGAAGATTCATTTTCTTGTTTTCTTCTCTACATTTTGTGTCTTGGATATAAATTAATTCATATTTGTCTCCCATACATTTGTTGGATGGGGTACTATAGAAAAACAAATTGACTACATGTCAATCTGCAAAAATCTGCACTCTGAGAAGATTCATTTTCTTATTTTCTTAGAGAATAAATCCATGTAGTTAAGGGTATTCTCCTTGACCTTAATTGTGTATTGTGTAGAAATATCATCAGTGCCTACATACCAAAACAGAGCTTAGAACTACAATTTTAAGATGTTATTTTATTTTAAGAAAATAAAAGCATACTTCCGACTACAATTCAAGAGAGCAGAATTAAATATTGGATTCATCTTCAAGATTCAAGATATTGTCTTTGCAACTCACTATGTTCTGCTTGTCTCCAAAAAGATTTCTATCAATGTGTGGGGCTCACAACGATTAGCTAGATAACAACTGGCTTTTCATGTTGTTATCACTCCAAGAAACCTCTGCGGGTTGCGGACCAAAGGTGCTTGGTAACTAAGAAATGAATGTTTTGTATTTTGTAAATGTGATCAATGGGACAACTCAATACGTGCCTTATAGTATTCAAACATGAAAATGATAAAAAAGAGGACAGTGCTCTCAAATATTGATTAATCAGCAGGTAGCTTTTAAAGTGGGTGGAGAACAAAATGTAACTAAACCAGTACAATGTAAGGTCTAAGAGACAATCAAGAGACTTATTATCGGCTATGAGCTAAATAAATAATGGGATGACAACCATTCAAAGCTTGACAACACGAGCACAATGCGTAAGAAAGATGGAAAAGTCGACAATCAAAATTGAAAGGAACCGTGATCTGTATTAACATAGAAAGTCTGAGTACAAAGAGTATTACTATCTGATAATCGAATCCCTTAGAACTCCAAATGTCTTTTGATTTATATAGCCTCTCATAATCAGTTTCAGATCCTAAAACAATGGATCTGATATTCTAAAATAGAAAGTCAAACTAATTCACAAAAGATAAGGAGAGATCCTCAAGATGAGGTCAACCTCTATCTTTTGGTCTTCAAACATTGGTTGAAAGTTGATGAAGTGTAGCCTAGCCTTCCAAGGCTCTTTTATCTGCTCCTCCAAAGATGGAATTGAATTTGATGATGTAAAGAGCAAAAATCCCTATCATTTTGCTCTTGAATGACCAAATCTAGTCAAAAAATTCCTTTCTGACTTTCATCCTCCAAGAATGGCCTTCAGATTTGACTTGATAATTCACCACTTATCTATTTGAAACCTTTTCAAACCATTCTAACCCAAAAAAATCCTGATCCGGGCGAAAATTTCAGCTATTCTGGCCATGACAAGCTTTCAACAACTAACTCACCCGAAAATCTGCTCCTTAGCCGCTGAAAGGCGCAGCTTTCAACAGCTAACGGGTCATAAAATGTCGATTTGCGCTGTTGAAAGTGGGCAGATTTTCAAAATCGAATTTCGTCAGCAAAAACCCGTTTCATGTTTAGATAGTCTATCGACATCTAGAGAATATCATCTTTCCAATGGTGTTGTCGTGATCTTAATTTGGAGCTCAGAAGTGATTGAAAGTTCCCTGCAAGTTTAAGTATCATTTTTTCCATTTGCATTCAAAACCCTAAACGATCCTTGTGAACAATGTCTGATATGGAACCAAAGATTTGATTTGATGTTGCTGGCCCGGAGTACGTACCTTTATTAATGTTGATAATCTTGACTCTCCTCAGCACTTTGTAGTTCCCCAGAATGCGAAAAGTAAGTACTTTCAACAGCGCGCCACTTGTAGAAGACCCTCCTAGCTGTTGAAAGCATGTACCTTTGGATACGCCAAATAACCGATGAAACGATCTCCTTAGCTGTTGAAAGTGGGCACCTTCCACAACAAGACAATGAATTTTGAAAACATGTTGTTGTGGAAAGTAAAAATGACAATTTTGAAAAAGAAGACTTTATGGGTCAAAACCAAAACTTAAGTTTTGCAGCTAAAAAAGACTCAACAAGTAATTGAGGAAACTATCAATAACCATGCTATCAACCAGAAACCTCGCACCAAAATGATCTTTTGCTATTTTGGGAGTTAACATTTGGCTCCAACTGGGATGGGCATCTCCCTGTGAGGTGACCAAGAACCTAGTAGTTTCAGTAGCCTTTAGCATTGGGCATGGAGTCATTCAGCCTTTTCAGTGGTTAATGAGCACACACACGGGCTCACCTAAACCACCAAAAAACATAAACTTACCAATAAATCGAAACTGTTAGCAGCAGTTCTCTCATGCAAAAGGTCTCTATGAGATGTAAGAGAAAGCAAAACAGCCACACACCTTAAGTACATGCATTTTTTATTCTGGATGATCTCCCAAAAGTAAAAACCCCCAACTGATATAAAATACTAGGATCTGCTTCCCGAATAAGGTGCCCAAGGGCCTCTGTAGCAGTTTTTTGGAACTTTGATATCTGTATTTTCTAGTAGGTGTAAGAGTGCTGGAACAACTTCTGTACTCTGGACACAAGAACGAATATCTTTTACTATGACAACACAAATTTCTCAATACAAATGCAACAACTTCTTTTGCTTTAACAGAGCCTGTTTCCAACAATTGCACAAGAGGAGGTATTCCACCAACATCTGTCAACTTCCATAGATAAAATAGAAAACAAAGCAACAACATATTCTTGTTGCTGTTCAGTGGATAATCCCAGTAAGGATATCAAAAGATGAACACCCTCTCGTCCCTGTCTCTTCTTCTATGAAATTTCATCACTGGTGTTTCCAGAATTTGATTTGTCCTCCAACGGTGACAATAACTAGTCAACACAGCCAGTATTTGGAGGTTCAAAGATCCATAGATATCCAAGAAGAATTCCTCTTGCACACTTTTCACAGAAAATTTTATCTTGCTCCCTAGGTTCTAGATGAAAATTTGGATCCACCTCAACAGGAACATGGTTCGTGTCATTTCCAGATTCAGAGTACAGACTTGGCATACC
>SNQJ01S0250134.1:0-12888 GCA_010110895.2 Picea sitchensis
CTTAATTGCTTAAATACACAAACATGCAAGATAACAATCAGTCTAGTTATCAAACAAGCATGCACATCTCTGAAACATTTACAGGAAACTCAACCTTAAATAACACTTCAATTACACATGGTAAAGGAATACTTATCTATTACAGGTTGCATCCAGATAACTTACTGTGGGTATTCTCCTTTCCACCCAACTGTAGGCTCATATGCATTCACTCTTAGCACTCTAGTCACCCCTATGCCAAGCCATGATATCACTAGGGAAACTTCTCTGTGTTCCTCAGGACTTCTTCAAATTCTTAAAGATCCTCTATCTGTCACAGACTTTGCGAGGCTTATCAGATGCTTCCTTAGCATCAATATCATGGCCTTCATCTCTAATAAATACTCTCTCTGTAATAGCCTCTGCGAGGTTTATCATATGCTTCCTTAGCATCAAGCTCGTGACCTTCTTAGCTCAGGTCAATTTTTTGGGTTCTCTTTCAAAAGTCAAGAAAGGTATCAGGGAGGTTACTCTCCTCCACCTCTCTGGTAGTAGAAAAAGTATCCCTTCTTCCCCACTAATATCAGGACCTCTATGGGGTTTATTACATTCCTTCCCACCTGGATTTCCTCTATGCAAGAGAGTCCCTTCACAACTAAACTATCCATCGACGTTCTCTCCTTTTAATACCAGTTTATTTCTATCCAACACCAAGCCCACGATCCTCTTTTGCCCTAGTCTAGGATTTAGGTCTTCTATTCTTCATTTCATAACTCTTCCACAAGTTCTCTGATCTTTCTCTTGCATGCACTCGTGCATTCCTTTCAGTTGTTATAAAAACAGGATCACAAAGCCATAAAATAAAAAACAAATGCGGAAATAAAATATAGAATATACAAAATACAATAGAGACACAGATATATGTGGTTCACCCAGTGTGGGCTACATCCACCAGAGAAATTTCCAAGTCCTTCCTTATTATTATCCAACAAAATGAAGGTATACAACCTACAACACACCCGTTGTAACTTCCTCTTCTTTCCCTCACAATCTCCTCTCTCAAAATATAATATTTGCGATAATACACAACCACAATACAATTCAATCATAAAAGAGGGTTTCCTTTTAGGTAAAAAAACCCTAAAATAACTTCTACCATCAGATATGCGACCTTATAATTAACGTTCCATATTGCTATGAAATTACAATATTACAAGGCAATTTTTCCCAAAATTTCACTTCGGGGTGTTGTCCCTGATTTCGCCACCCCCCTGGAAACAGTTGTAGGGGGGGGAGAATTCCCCCCACCGATAGTGAATGGGGTCTAAGCATGACTAAAACAAACCTTTGAATCATGAAGGTAATCAAGCTCCACAACCAATAATCTCCCACTTGGACACTGATCACTACAACTCCACTGTTGTTGTACTTGTTGAACGATACTCCACCTTGGACTTGGAAAATTTCTCATCTTCACCTTCATGCTTGAAGGCCAACTGAAAATAATCAGGAACTCAGTTTCTCCATGGTTACTCCCTTTGTTAACATGTTTGTAGGATTTTGAATAGTATGTATATTTTCCAACTTCAAATGTCCATGCTCCAAGATAGATCGTATGAAATGGTACCTGAGCTGTATATGCTTAGTCTTTGAATGGAAGGCTAAGTTCTTTGCAAGATGAATGGAACTCTCTCTGTCATAGTACAACCTATTATTCTCCTTCTTCTTTCCCAATTCCTCCATAAACCTCTGTAACCAAATAATTTCTTTATTAGCCTATGTAGCAGCAACATACTCTGCTTTTGTTGTTGAAAGTGCAACAACCTTTTGTAGTTTCAAAATCCAAATTATTGTTGTTCCACCTACAGTAAAAACATACCCTATGGTGCTCCTCTTTCTACCTTTATCACATGCCAGATCTGAATCTACATATCCTTGTAGAACAATGTCTGAACCTCCAAAACATAATGCATGAGTAGCGGTACCTCTCAAATACGTGAGAATCCACTTCACTGTCTCCCAATGTTCTTTATCTGGATTGTTCATATATCTTCTTACAACTCCCACTTCATGTGCAATATCTGGTCTTGTTCAAACCAACACATACATCAAGATACCAACTCCTGATGAATAAGGGACCTTGGACATGTATTATATATCCTCCCATGTCTTGGGACATATTTCCTTAGTTAATTTGAAATGGTTGGCCAAAGGTGTACTAACTGGTTTTTAATTTTTCATTCTAAACCTCTCCAAAACCTTCTCTATGTACTCACCTTGAGACAATGTCAATTTGTGATTTTTCCTGTCTCTTGTCATTCTCATACCAAGTATTTTCTTTGCAACACACAAATTCTTCATCGAAAATGAATTAGATAATTTCTTCTTGAGCACATTTATATCTTGCATATTAGACCATGCAACAAGCATGTCATCTACATATAGTAGCAAGATAATATAGCTTCCATTTTCTAGCCTTTTAAAATAAACACAGTGATCAGAATGACATCTACTATAACATTGTTATGTTATAAACCTATCAAACTTCAAATACCATTGCCTTGGAGCTTTCTTTTGGCCATACAAGTTCTTCTTCAACCTACATACCAAATTCTCCTTTCCTTTGACCTCATACCCTTGTGGTTGCTGCATATAAATATCTTCCTCTAAATCCCCATGAAGAAAAGTTGTTTTTACATCTAATTATTCAGGATGCAAATATTCTACTGCCACAAGACTTAAAATAGTCCTAATTGAAGTCATTTTAACAACAGGAGAAAATATTTCATCAAAATATTTACTTTTCTTTTGTACAAACCCCTTTACAACAAGTCTAGCCTTGTACCGCTTTTTGCCTTCATCTTCTTCCTTCAACCTATAAACCCATTTATTCTGCAATGCTCTTTTTCCTACATGCAACTGAATCAAGTCCCAATTTTGGTTATTTACCAAGGAATCCATTTCCTCTTTCATGCCTTGCTCCCACTTCCTTTTAGTCTCTACCTGCATTGCCTCTTCATAATTTTCTGATTCACCAGAATCAGTCAACAATAAATAATACAATGAAAGAGAGTATCGTTCAGAGGGTCTACTTAACCTGGTAGATCTTCTAACAACACTTGCATGAGTTTGAGGTACTTGTTTCTCTTGTTGTCGTACATTTTTATTTTTTGGTACCTTTTGAATTTATTTTTCAGTGATCTCATCAAACACTGTGTATTCAGGTTTTTCTTCTTCATTTTTCCTTCCCTACAACTGATCTCTATGCATAACCTTCTCATTGAATATGAGATCTATATTCCTAATTATTTTGAGATTTTCATAACCCCATAAGCAATAACCAAAATCATTAACACTATATCCAATAAAGGTACACTTCTTTTATTTTGCCTCAATCTTTGTTCTATTTTCTTTATCAATATGGACAAATGCTTCACAACCGAAAGTCTTCAAAAAATAATAGTTTACCTTTTTACCTGTCCATGCCTCCTTTTAAATGCCACCATCCAAAGAAATTGAAGGTCCTTTTTTTATCACATAAACAACAATATCTACAACATCTACCAAAAACTGTAAGGTAAACCCTGCATGCAATCTCATACTTCTTGCACGCTCCACGATTGTCCTGTTCATCCTTTCTGACACACCATTTTTTTGTGGTGTTCCTGGAACTTTCTTGTCTCTACGAATCCCATGGTATGAAAAATAATCATCAAATTCCTTGATGTGGTATTATTCTCCATTTTCTGATCTGAGACACTTCAACCTTTTTCCTATTTCATTCTCAACCAAAGCTTTCCATTTCTTAAAAGTATCAAAAACATCAGTTTTTTGTCGAATGCAATAAACCCAACTTTTTTTAGTTGCATCATCAATACAAGTAATATAATAATGAGATCCACCAAGAGATGATACCTGAGCTGGTCCCCATACTTCTGTATGCACAAGCTCTAAATTTTCATTCTTCTTTACCTTTCCAACTCTGAGAAATATGACTCTCCTATGTTTGCCATAAACACAATGCTCAGAAAAATCCAAATCAATTTGTTTAATATCTAGAAACACATTTCTTTTGTGAAGTATCTGCATCCCCCTCTCACTCATATGTCCAATCCTATGATTCCACAATATTGTATCCACTCTTGTAGAAGCTAAAGAGATAGAAGAATCAATATTACCAGTACATAAATAGAATGTACCTACCTTCTCTCCTTTTTCTATCACCAGTGATCCTTTGGTGACCTTCCACGGCTTATCTATAAATATAGATATACATCGTTCACTTGCAAACTTCCCTATTGAAATTGTATTTTTCCTTACATATGGAACATGTCTTACCTCTTTCAACAACCATTTGTTTCCATTCTTTTTCTTTATTTGTACCTTTCCCATTCCAACAATTTTGCATGGTGCATCAACACCCAAATGAACTTTGTTAGGATATTTAGACACTTAGGAGTTAGTTAATATCTACTTGGTCTAATGTGGCGTTAGGTAAAAGTGTGTTTCCTAGTGTGTTTCTTTAGTATGCATTAGTATGCATTTGTAGTTAGGAAATTCGACGGTCACGATATGTTTCCGACATAGAGTGATCTGACGGTTCATACTCTCCTCGATATTAACGACCATTGATCCATGGCTTAGCACCCAATTAGTCCATGATATTTATTTAAAGAGCATGGAGGGTCATTTTCCGATGATCGATTGTGAGAACTTTCTTGTAAAATCTCTCTGTAATCTTTTTCTTTTGCATTAATAAACTGCTCCAAGTGGCCGCATTGGCCGGGGCCATGGATGTTTCCCCGTAGGGGTTTTACCACGTGAAAACATCAGTGTGTTGATATTTGATGTAGTTATGTGAGTGGTTAATGAAGGTGTTCTTCCTCTGTTGGAATACCTGTGTTGTCGAACATGGTATCAGAGCATGTTTGAAGACCCGCTCATGTTGTAGATCGAGATTATGAAGCCGAGTTGCATCATCTCCATTTTCTGTCATTTTTGTATATTTATGGGCTGAAAGGACTATTCCATTTTGTTCAGAGCACTCGTTTTAGTCAGAAACATTTTTTTTCACTCAAAAAGGTTTCCGTTTGCCCAAGATACAACCATTACAGTCAGATCCGGAGGTATAAATCTTTAATACGCATTTTTTTAATTTTTGCAAAGATTTTTTTTTTAGCACGCTCTCCAACAACAACAACAACAACAACAACAACACCAATCCTCTTGAAAAACAATACAATCTGTTTTGCTAGCTCATTTGGTCAAAATTTGCCGTATTAAGTAAGAGGTCTTGAGTTCAAGTCTCTCTTTTGTTACTTTTTTTGAAAAAGTTCATGCTAAAATTGTAAAGTGTATTTCACTTCAAGTATAAAAGTGAATCACTATAAGTAACTTTATGTTACTTTTTTTGAAAAAGTTCATGCTAAAATTGTAAAGTGTATTTCACTTCAAGTATAAAAGTGAATCACTATAAGTAGCTTTAATATTTTATTTTAGAGTTATTTATTTTCCATGAAGTAACTTCATTGTAAAAGTGATCCCCACTTCTCTTTATAAAAGTGGATCACTTCATAAAGCAACTTACACCACCACGTGGTCCTTTGGTTACCGTTTATGTTTTTTTTAAAACGGCATAACTCTCACATCCGATGTTCGTTTAAAGTGCAGTTTTTTTTAAAACCTCATAACTTTTCGAGATCTTTCCATTTATATCATCAGTTTCAGTTTTTAAATACATATTATATGCATATTTAATATGGATTCTACAAGTAATCTCTTACTTACCAGCACCAACTACTTCCAATGGAAATCCCATATGGAGGATTTTTTAAGAAGTAAAGGCTTGTACCAGATTACCAAGGGAAAGGAAACAACACCCACTGATGTTGATAAGAAAGCCAAATGGGATAATAGGAATGACGAAGCACATGGATTAATCAGAATGTCCATCTCTCATGATTTAAGGTTCCACCTTCAATCAATTGATAAACCCAAAGAAGCTTGGGAAAAGATTGAATCTGTGTTTGGTAAACACAATATTATTCGAGCACAATAGTTAGAAAATCAAGTACTAACTTTAAGTCCAAGTGTTTTTTCTTTCATTGAAGAATATCTATCTAAGTTTAAAACATTCAGAACTTTATGTGAAGAATGTAAGATAAAGATAGACGAAGATCGTTGCATCTATCTTATTCTTTCAAATCTAGGTAGTGCATATTATGTGTTTGTATCTACCTTTTATGCCATGCAAGAGGCTCTAGGGGTAGGTTATAAAAAACCCAGTCTTGAGAACTTTTGTGATGCTTTGATTAGAGAGCAAGATAAGCTAGTACAACTTGGAGTGATCAACACTGCAGGCACCTCCAACAAATCCTTAGTTCTCCATCAGAAAGATAAACCCATGAATCCCAAGAATCAACATCCTCGCCACAACAAAAAACAATATAAGGTTCCCAAACCCACTTAGACAACTTCCACTCCTAATGGAGACAAAGGAGCAAAATATAAAAATAAGAAGACTGACAGACATTGCAAATTTTGTGATAAAGATGGTCATGATGAGTCCAAATGTTTCAAGAAGATGGCAACTTTAGAAGAAGAGATGAAGAAGCACAACATTAGTATTGATTCTACTTCTTCTTCTTCTTCTCGTGGACATGCCCTTTCAACTTCTGGTTTCTCCTTCAATACAACTTATACTTCTACCTCTGATGAGTGGCTTATTGATTCTGGAGCACCTTATCATATGGCTAAGGATAGAAACATATTTTCTTCTCTAAAACAATGTAACACCAAGAAAATATTTGTTGGTGATGATAGATCTCTCAGTGTTGAAGGATCTGGAACAGTTCAAGTAGAAAATGGTCATTTCAATGATGTATTTTGTGTTCCAAGTCTTTCTTGTAACCTTCTATCAGTATATCAAATCACTCATTTAGGTGAAGATAAAATCGTAGAGTTTTCACCTCACCAAGTTGTAATCAAGGATCTAAAAGATCCTAAGCATATTCTTGCAACTAGAATTGTTGATGATATTACCAGGTTGTACAAGTTTGACAACTTTCGGTCATCATCTTTTTCATCAGTTTTCATTGCTCATAGTGAGGACTTGAGAAAAATTTGGCATGCACGGTTTGGTCATCTAAACTATCGCTCATTGCAACAACTATGTAATCAACAGATGGTGACTGGTATTTCTCTTGTTTCATGCAGAGATGGTGTTTGTGCCAGTTGTGTTCCTTGAAAACATCATCAGGACAATTTTGACAAACGTGCCTCTTGGCATGCCTCGGGCCCTTTGCAGCTTGTTCACAGTGATTTGTGTTGTCCACTTTCTTCTCCTTCTTTTTCTAGGTGCAAGTATTTCTTAACTTTCATTGATGACTTTTCCAGACGTACTTGGGTTTACTTCCTAAAACTTAAGAGAGAATTTTTTGATAAGTTTTTGGCCTACAAGGTCCTTGTAGAAAATAAATATGGAAATCAAATTCAAAGGTTAAGAACAAATAATGGAGGCAAATATGTGAACAATAATTTTACAAGTTACTGCACTACACAGGGCATCCAAATGCAAATAATTGTTCCATATACACCACAACAAAATGGTGTTGTTGAGAGAAAGAACTACACATTAAAAGAAATGGCTAATTGTATGATCCAATCTAAGGGATTAAGTCTAAAGTATTGGGCAGAAGAAATCAACTATGCAAATTACATAGTAAATCTCACTACCACAAAGGCTCTTAAAAATATAACATCGGAAGAAGATTGGACTAAAATTAAACCATATGTAAGTCACTTCCATGTATTTGGTAGTATTTCATGGGCTCACATTCGTGATGAGAAAAGGAAAACATTGTAGCCTAAAAGTGAGAAGTGTGTATTTTTTGGTTATTATGAAGATGTAAAAGGTTATAAACTTCTTCAACCACATTGTAATGAAATTATTATTAGAAGAGATGTTAAATTTGATGAAAATATCTTGGCCTGTGAGCCTAATTCGACGTTTGTGCCTTCTTTGGCCTATGATCCCAATTTGACGATTGATCCTTCTTCGGCCTGCGATCCATCTTCGACGTTTGTGCCTTCTTATGTTCTAGTTTCTTCTTCAGATGATAATAGTGAGGCTGAAAATCCACCTCCTCTTACTTACCTTCCTCTAGATGAGTCCTTTGAACCTGAACCAACACCAGCTCCACCACTTCCTAGATGGGTCTTTTCAACATTAGAAGTAGTTGGTGATCTTGTTGGCGATCCTTCAGATCAGTGTCAGGCACGTTCACAGTTCCAGTGAACCTCTTCTCTTTTGGCTCAAGTTTCAGAAAATCATGATCCATAGACATTTGTAGAAGCTTCAAGTCATCCAGATTGGGATACAACAATGAATGAAGAGTATTGTTCTTTAATGGAAAACGATACTTGGGATCTTGTACCTCTTCCAAAAGGAAGAAAACTTATCAGATGTAAATTGGCCTATATAACTAAGTATGCATCATATGGATGTGTTGAAAGAAACAAGGCTTGGTTAGTTGCCAAAGGATTTTCCCAAGTTGAAGGAATTGACTATAATGAAACCTTTTCCCCTGTAGCCAAAATGAATTCCATATTCCTTGTTCTTTCCCTTGTTGCCTCACATAAATGGGAGGTCCATCAGATGGATGTTAAATCTTCCTTCGAGCACGGATATTTGCAAGAATAAATCTACATGGAACAACCTCCTAGTTATGTCTAGAATGACTCTAGCCTTGTTTGTCACCTTAAAAAATCTCTTTATGGTCTCAAGCAAGCTCCCCGAGATTGGTATGCCAAAATGGACATCTTTCTTATTGCCACTGGATTCTCTAGATGCCATTCTGATCCTAATGTCTATACCATGAAAGAAGAAATTCATCTCATAATCCTTGTCCTTTATGCTGATGACCTTATCCTTACTGGTAGTGACTCAAAACTTTTAAACCATGTAAAAACCATCCTTAAGAAGAAATTTTAAATGACAGACTTAGGATTTTTGCACTATTTCCTTGGCCTCCACATTTTGCAAACCAATGAAGAATTTTTTCTTTCCCAGTATAAGTATGCTTGTGACCTTATTTGGTTCTTTCACATGGATGATTATAAACCATCCCCTTCTCCCTTCCAATCTGGAGTCAAGCTTACTTCCACCTATACTTCTCCTGAAGTTGATATCACCCTATACTATCAGTTAGTTGGTAGCCAGCTCTTATACTTGACTCATACTTGTCCTGATCTTTCCTTTGTTGTTGGTCTTATTTCCCAGTATATGAAAACACCCCATTAAAGTCATTGGAAAGAAACTGAAAGGATACCTCGATATGTCCATGCTATAGTTCAATTTGGGATACATTATAGTTCACGGGGGGCTCCTTTATTGGTTGGTTTCACTGATTCAGATTGGGTCGGTGACCCTGATGCTCGGAAGTCTACTGCAGGTTATGTTTTCAGCCTTGGTTCAGGACCTGTCACTTGGGCCTGTAAGAAACAACAAGCCATTGCACTTTCTTCAAGATAAGTAGAGTACTGAGCAATGGTAAATGCAAGTCAGGAAGCCTTGTGGCTTTGACAGATCCTTTCAGAGTTTATATTCTAGCAGCAGCATCCGACCAACCTTTGGTGTGACATTCAGAGTGCCATCAAGCTCGCCAAAGACCCAGTTCAACATCAACGTAGAAAACACATCAAGATACACATGCACTTCATCAAAAAGCTCATTCATAATCAAGTTATTGAAGTGCTCATTTTCCCTACAGAAGATCAAGTTGCAGACATTTTCACAAAGTCTCTTACAGAAGCGAAGTTTTCCAAACTTCGATCTATGTTAGGAGTTCAAGAAGTTGTCATTAAGGGGGGATAGGCTTTAATGCATCCTTCCTTCTCCTATTGTGTCACTATTGTAAATCCTTCAATCCTATCCCAAGTTGTTCTTAAGGGGGGATGTTAGGGTATTTATAAACTTAGAAGTTAGTTAAGATCTACTTGGTCTAATGTGTCGTTAGGTAAAAGTGTGTTTATTTAGTATGCATTAGTATGAATTTGAAGTTAGGAAATCCAACGGTGATGATATGTTCCCGACATAGAGTGATCTGACGGTTCATACTCTCCTCAATCTTAACGACCATTGATTTGTGGATTAACACCCGATTGGTCCATGATCTCTATTTAAAGAGCATGGAGGGTCATTTTCCGATGATCGATTGTGAGAAAATCTCTTGTAAAATCTCTCTGTAATCTTTTTCTTTTGCATTAATAAACTGCTCCAAGTGGCCGCCTTGGTTGGGGCGATGGATGTTTCCCCATAGTGGTTTTACCACGTGAAAACATCGATGTGTTGATCTTTGATCTGGTTATGTGAGTAGTTATTGAAGGTGCTCGTCCTTTCCTGGAATACATGTGTTGTCAAACAAACCTATCCAAAATCACCTTTAACATAATCTAGAAAATGTCTCCTATGGGATGTGACATGAAATGAAGCCCATGAATCTACTACCCAAGAATCACAAATATTATCTACAGAAAGAATCAAATAATCTTGTAACACATCACATGCTACATTTTCTTATTGATTTATCTCTTGTTGTCCATCTTTTTGTTTCTTTGGAGCTTTGCAGTTTTTCTTCATATGTCCTTTCTTCCCACAATTTCAACACTCTATCTTCCCAAGTCTGAATTTGGATCTTCCCTTTCTAGAATTACCATGGTTCTCTAAGCCCTTTCCTCTATCCTTTTGTCTTACTCTGTTCTCCATAGTCAATGCATTACTTGATGTTTCGCCTGTGCTTTTCCGTCGCATTTCCTCACTAAGAATAACGCCAACAACATCATCAAATTTTAGAGTGTTTGAACCAGAGATAGAGTTACTTAACGCCATGGCCAATCCATTCTAGCTTTCTGGCAATGAGCATAGGATTAGAAGAGCCCTGACCTCATAATCAAAGTCCACTTTTACAGAACTTAGTTGATTAATAACCGTATTAAATTCATTTAAATGATCTGCAACAAATCCACCTTTTGACATCTTCATATTAAATAATATCTTTATTAGAAATACCTTATTGGATGTTGAGGGTTTTTCATACAGTTTATCCAATGTGTTCATTAGCTCCTTTGTTGTCTTTTCTTTTGAAATATTAAAATCCATCGACGCTGCAAGGATCAGTTGTATCATTCCTAGCACCTTTCTATCGAGAACCTTCCATTCTTCATCCTTCATGGCCATCGATTTATTTTCTATTCCTCCCAATGGTAGGAATAGATCCTCCTGATATAAAAATCTTCCATCTGCATCTTCCATAACTGGTAGTTCTTTCTTTTATGTTTCTCGACCCTAAACTTTCCATCTTTCGACATTGCTCCCACTTGAACCAGGAACCCTCTTTTCCTACGAGTTACCTTTCTCTCTAATACAAATTGTTATAAAAACATGATCACAGAGCAATAAAATAAAAAACAAATGTGGAAATAAAACACAAAAGCTACACAATACAATAGAGACACAGATATATGTGGTTCACCCAGTGCGGGCTACGTCCACCAGCGAAATTATCAGGTCCTTCCTTATTATTATCCAACAAAATGAAGGCATACAACCTACAACAAACTCGTTGTAACTTCCTCTTCTTTTTCTCACAATCTCCTCTCTCAAAATACAATATTCGTGATAATACACAGTCGCAATATAATTATCTCATAAAAGAGGGTTGTCTTCTAGGGATTTTTTTTTTAAAGCAACTTTTGTCGTCGTATCTACGACCTTATAATGAAAGTTCTAGATTGACTATGAAATTACAATATTTTACAAGGAAATGTTTCCCAAAATTTTGCTTTGGGGTTGCTGCCCCCATTCCCCCTCCAGGGGGGCATACTAAAATTATCATCGCCCCCCCTGGCGACAGTTTTTTGGGGGGAAGCCCCCCCACACCCCTCTGTTATGGAATGGGATCCAAGCACGACTGAAACAAAACTCTTAATCATGAAGATAATTAGTCTCCACAACTAACATCAACAATTCTCTTCCTCAGAGACTGAATTCCTCCTCTAGTTCTCTCCTATAACTAGAACAACTTAATCTTTCAGTTCTTCTTTTCAACTGGAGAGCCTCATGTTCTCTTCTTGTTTATGAATGGTCCTCAAACCCATTTGTCTATCTCTTATTCTTTCTTGGTTGTTTTTTTCTCCCCCCCGGGAAGGTTATGGACCTATCCTATTCCTTCTGCCAGAAGGAACTCGGGTCAATCTCAAGGACGATTTTAAGGATGGAAATTTATTTTAAAATGTAGAAACCTTGGCAAATATTAGAAATCATTCATATGCCAACTATAAATGATTGGCGATATTTTTGTAAAAATATTCAAATTTCTAAGGATTTTATATAGTTCTTATGAAATTTTGGCGATTTTTAAGGTAAAATAATTTTATCCTATAGAATTTGGGCGAATCATTTTAAAATAGTGAATCTCATTTTTGGAAAAACCATGGAAAATTAGCCCATGAGAGAAATTTAGCCCCTAAAATTATGTCTGGGACTCAATCTAGATCTACAGGAAGACTGCACTTTGTCATACTTCATGATAACAATTTTGTGTCTTCTTAGCTAGGCCCTCCATGCTTCCATTCAATGGAGTAGTTGATTGTTCAACCACCAGTCCTTTGAACCTGAACCAACACCAACTCCACCACTTCCTAGATGTGTTTGTTCAACATGAGAAGCAATTGGTGATCTTGTCGGTGATCCTTCAGATCAATGTCAGACACGTTCACAGTTCCAGTGAGCCTCTTCTCTTTTGGCTCAATTTTCAGAAACTCATGATCCAAAGACATTTGTAGAAGCTTCAGGTCATCCAGATTGGGATACAACAATGAATGAAGAGTATTGTTCTTTAATGGAAAACG
>SNQJ01S0250134.1:12898-25573 GCA_010110895.2 Picea sitchensis
AGGAATTGAATATAATGAAACCTTTTCCCCTGTGGCCAAAATGAATTCCATCCGCCTTGTTCTTTCCCTTGCTGCCTCACATAAATGGGAGGTCCATCAGATGGATGTTAAATATTCCTTCAGGCACGGAGATTTGCAAGAATAAATCTACATGGAACAACCTCCTAGCTATGTCCATAATGACTCTAGCCTTGTTTGTCGCCTTAAGAAATCTCTTTATGGTCTCAAGAAAGCTACCCGATATTGGTATGCCAAAATGGACAACTTTCTTATTGCCACTGGATTCTCTAGATGCCATTCTGATCCTAATGTCTATACCATGAAAGTAGAAATCCATCGTATAATCCTTGTCCTTTATGTTGATGACCTTATCCTTATAGGTAGTGACTCAAAACTTTTAAACCATCTGAAAACCATCCTTAAGAAGAAATTTGAAATGACAGACTTGGGATTTTTGCACTATTTCCTTGGCCTCCAAGTTTTGCAAACCAATGAAGGAATTTTTATTTCGTAGTCTAAGTATGCTTGTGACCTTCTTCGTCGCTTTCACATGGATGATTATAAACCAAACCCTTCTCCCTTCCAATATGGAGTCAATATTACTGCCACCTGTACTTCTCCCGAAGTTGATGTCATCCTATACCATCAGATAGTTCGTAGCCTCTTATAGTTGACTCAAACATGTCTTGATCTTTCCTTTGTTGTTGGTCTTGTTGCTCGATATATGCAAACACCCCATTAAAGACATTGGAAAGAAGCTAAAAGGATACTTCGATATGTCTGTGCTATAGTTCAGTTCGGAATACATTATAGTTCAGGGGGGACTCCTTTATTGGTTGGTTTCACTGATTCAGATTGGGTTGGTGACCCTGATGATCAGAAGTCTATTGCAGGTTATGTTTTCAGCCTTGGTTCATGACCTGTCACTTGGGCCTGTAAGAAACAACAAGCTATTTCACTTTCTTCAGCAGAAGCAGGGTACCAGGCAATGTTAAATGCAAGTCATGAAGCCTTGTGGCTTCGACAGATCCTTTCATAGTTTGGAATCTAGCAGTAGCATCCGACCAGCCTTTGGTGTGACAATCAGAGTGCTATCAAGCTCGCCAAAGACCTAGTTCAACATCAGCGTAGAAAATGCATCGAGCTACACATGCACTTCATCAGAAAGCTCATTCATGATCAAGTTATTGAAGTGCTCTTTTTCCCTACAGAAGATCAAGTGGCAGACATTTTCACAAAGTCTCTTACAGAATCGAATTTTTCCAAACTTTGATCTATGTTAGGAGTTCAAGAAGTTGTCATTAAGGGGGGATAGGCTCTAATGCCTCCTTCCTTCTCCTATTGTGTCCCTATTTTAAATCCTTCAATCCTATCCCAAGTTGTTCTTAAGGGGGGATGTTAGGCTATTTAGAAACTTAGGAGTTAGTTAAGATCTACTTGGTCTAATGTGTCATTAGGTAAAAGTATGTTTCCTAGTGCGTTTCTTTAGTATGCATTAGTATGCATTTGTAGCTAGGAAATCCGACGGTCATGATATGCTGCCGACATAGAGTGATCTGACGGTTCATACTCTCCTCGATCTTAATGACCATTGATCTGTGGCTTAACACCCGATTGGTCCATGATCTCTATTTAAAGAGAATGGAGGGTCATTTTCCGATGATCGATTGTGGGAAACTCTCTCATAAAATCTCTTTGTAATCTTTTGCTTTTGCATTAATAAACTGCTCCAAGTGGCCGCATTGGCTGGGGCCGTGGATGTTTCCCCATAGGGGTTTTACCATGTGAAAACATCGGTGTGTTGATCTTTTATCTAGTTATGTGAGTGGTTACTGAAGGTGTTTGTCCTTTGTTGGAATACATGTGTTGTCGAACAAACCTATCCAAAATCACCTTTAACATAATCTAGAAAATGTCTCCTATGGGATGTGGCATGAAATGAAGCCCCTGAATCTACTAACCAAGAATAACAAATATCATCTAAAGAAAGAATCAAATAAACTTGTAACACATCACATGTTACATTTGCTTATTGATTTTTCTCTTTTGTCCATCTCTTTGTTTCTTTGGAGCTCTGTAGTTTTTCTTCATATGTCCTTTCTTCCCACAATTCCAACACTCTATCTTCCCCAGTCTAGATTTGGATCTTCCCTTCCTAGAATTACCATGGTTCTCTGAGCCCTTTCCTCTATCCTTTTGTCTTACTCTATTCTCCACAATCAACGCATTACCTGATGTTTCACCTATGATTTTCCATCACATTTCCTCGCTAAGCATAACACCAACAACATCATCAAATTTTAGAGTGTTTGAACAAGAGACAGAGTTACTTACAACAATGGCCAAGCCATTCCAACTTTCTAGCAATGAGCATAGGATTAGAAGAGCCCTAACCTCATCATCAAAGTCCACTTTTACAGAACTTAGTTGATTCATAAACATATTAAATTCATTTAAATGATCTGCAACAAATCCACCTTCTGACATCTTCATATTAAATAATATCTTCATTATAAATACCTTATTGGATGCTGAGGTTTTTTCATACAGTTTATCCAATGTGTTCATTAGCTCCTTCGTTGTATTTTCTTTTGAAATATTGAAATCCATAGACGCTGCAAGGATCAGTTGTATCATTCCTAGCACCTTTCTATCGAGAACCTCCCATTCTTCATCCTTCATGGCCATAGACTTATTTTATATTCCTCCCAATGGTAGGAATAGATCCTTCTGATATAAAAATCTTCCATCTGCATCTTCCATAACCGGTATTTTTTCCTTTTAATTTTCTCGACCCTAAACTTTTCATCTTCTGCCATTGCTCCCACTTGAACCATGAACCCTCTTTTCCTATGAGTTACCTTTCTCTCTAATACCAATTGTAATAAAAACATTATCACAGAGCAATAAAATAAAAAACCAATGTGGAAATAAAACACAAAATATACACAATACAATAGAGACACAGATATATGTGGTTCACCCAGTGTGGGCTACGTCCACCAGCGAAATTGACAGGTCCTTCCTTATTATTATCCAGCAAAATGAAGTGATACAACTACAACACACTTGTTGTAACTTCCTCTTCTTTTTCTCACAGTCTCCTCTCTCAAAATACAATATTCATGATAATACACAACGACAATACAATTCTCTCATAAAAGAGGGTTGTCTTCTAGGGAAATGTTTTTTAAAATAACTTCTATCATCGTATCTACGACCTTATAATGAATGTTCTAGATTGACTATGAAATTACAATATTTTACAAGGAAAATTTTCCCAAAATTTCGCTTCGGGGGTGCTGCCCCCATTCCCCTTCCAGTGGGGGATACTAAGATTATCATCGCCCCCCCTGGCGACAGTTTTTTTGGGGGAAGCCCCCTCACACCCCTCCGTTAGGGAATGGGGTCCAATCATGACTGAAACAAAACTCTTAATCAAGAAGATAATTAGGCTCCACAACTAACATCAACAATTCTCTTCCTCAGAGACTGAATTCATCCTCTGGTTCTCTCCTATAACTAGAGCAACTTAATATTTCAATTCTTTTTTTGAACTAGAGGGCCTCATGTTCTCTTCTTATTTATGAATGGTCCTCAAACCCATTCATCTGTCTCTTCTTCTTTCTTGGGTATTTTTGTCTCCCCCCCAAGAAGTTTCTGGACCTATCCTATTCCTTCTTCCAGAAGGAACTCGGGTCAATATCAAGGATGATTTTAAGGATGAAAATTTATTTTAAAATGTAGAAACCTTGGTGAAACTTACAAATCAATCATATGCCAACTATAAATGATTGGCGATACTTTTGTAAAAATATTCAAATTTCTAAGGATTTTATATAGTTTTTATAAAATTTTGACGATTTTTAAGGTAAAATAATTTTATCCTATAGAATTTGGGCGAATCATTTTAAAATAGTAAATCTCGTGTTTGGAAAAACAATGGAAAATTAGCCCATGAGTGAAATTTATCCCATAAAATTATCTCTAGGACTCAATCTAGATCTACAGGAAGACTGCACTTTGTCATACTTTATGATAACAGTTTTTTGTCTTCTCAATTAGGCCCTCCATGCTTCCATTCAACGGGGTAGTTGATCATTCAACCACCAGTCCATTGAACCTGAACCAACACCAACTCCACTGCTTCCTAGATGGGTTTGTTCAACATGAGAAGCAGTTGGTGATCTTGTCGGTGATCCTTCAGATCAATGTCGGACACGTTCACAGTTCTAGTGAGCCTCTTCTCTTTTGGATCAAGTTTCAGAAACTCATGATCCAGAGACATTTGTAGAATCTTCAGGTCATCCAGATTGGGATACAACAATGAATGAAGAGTATCATTCTTTAATGGAAAAAAATACTTGGGATCTTGTACCTCTTCCAAAAGGAAGAAAAGTTGTCAGATGTAAATGGGCCTATAGAACTAAGTATGCATCAGATGGATGTGTTGAAAGACACAAGGCTTGGTTAGTTGCCAAAGGATTTTCCCAAGTTGAAGGAATTGACTATAATGAAACCTTTTCCCCTGTAGCCAAAATGAATTCCATTCGCCTTGTTCTTTCCCTTGCTGCCTCACATAAATGGGAGGTCCATTAGATGGATGTTAAATCTTCCTTCAGGAATGGAGATTTGCAAGAATAAATCTACATGGAACAACCTCCTAGCTATGTCTAGAATGACTCTAGCCTTGTTTGTCACCTTAAGAAATCTCTTTATGGTCTCAAGCAATCTCCTCGAGATTGGTATGACAAAATGGACAACTTTCTTATTGCCACTAGATTCTCTAGATGTCATTCTGATCCTAATGTCTATACCATGAAAGTAGAAATGCATCGTATAATCCTTGTCCTTTATGTTGATGACCTTATCCTTGCTGGTAGTGACTCAAAACTTTTAAACCATCTGAAAACCATCCTTAAGAAGAAATTTGAAATGGCAAACTTAGGATTTTTGCACTATTTCCTTGGCCTCCAAGTTTTGCAAACCAATGAAGGATTTTTTCTTTCCCAGTCTAGAGGTCCATTAGATGGATGTTAAATCTCCCTTCTCGTGAAATGGAGATTTGTAAGAATAAATCTACATGGAACAACCCTCTAGCTATGTTCTGTAAACACCTTGTAGCCTTGTTTGTCACCTTAAGAAATCTCTTTATATTCTTAAGCAATCTCCCCAAGATTGGTATGACAAAATGGACAATTTTCTTATTACCACTAGATTCTCTAGATTCCTTTTTTGATCCTAATGTCTATACCATGAAAGTAGAAATGCATCGTGATAATCCTTGTCCTTTATGTTGATGACCTTATCCCCATTGGTAGTGACTCAAAATTTTTAAACCATCTGAAAACCATCCTAAGAAGAAATTTGAAATGGCAAACTTAGGATTTTGTAATCTTCCTTTGGCCTCCAAGTTTGCAAACCAATGAAGGATTTTTCTTTCCGCCTATATGCTTGTGACCTTCTTCGTCGCTTTCACATGGATGATTATAAACCAACCCCTTCTCCCTTCCAGTATGTACTCAAGCTTACTGGAACCTGTACTTCTCCTGAAGTTGATGTCACCCTATACCATTAGTTAGATGGTAGCCTCTTATACTTGACTCATGCCTGTCCTGATATTTCCTTTGTTGTTGGTATTGTTTCCCGGTATATGCAAACACCCCATTAAAGCCATTGGAATGCAACTAAAAGGATACTTTGATATGTCTGTGTTATATTTCAGTCCGGGATACATTATAGTTTAGGGGGGACTTCTTTATTGGTTGGTTTCACTGATTCAGATTGGGTTGGCGACCCTGATGATCAGAATTCTACTGCAGGTTATGATTTCAGCCTTGGTTCAGGACCTGTCACTTGGGCCTGTAAGAAACAATAGGCTATTGCACTTTCTTCAGTAGAAGCATAGTACCGAGCAATGGTAAACGCAGGTCATGAAGCCTTGTGGCTTCGACAGATCCTTTCAAAGTTTGGATTCCAGCAGCATCATCTGACCATCCCTTGCTGTGACAATCAAAGTGCCATCAAGCTCACCAAAGACCCAGTTCAACATCAGCGTAGAAAACACATCGAGCTACACATGCACTTCATCAAAAAGATCATTCATGATCAAGTTATTGAAGTTCTGTTTTTCCCTACAGAAGATTAAATTGCAGAAATTTTCACAAAGTCTCTTACAGAAGCGAAGTTTTACAAACTTCGATCTATGTTAGGAGTTCAAGAAGTTGTCATTAAGGGGGGATAGGCTCTAATGTCTCCTTCCTTCTCCTATTGTGTCACTATTGTAAATCCTTCAATCCTATCCCAAGTTGTTCTTAAGGGGGGATGTTAGGATATTTAGAAACTTAGGAGTTAGTTAAGATCTACTTGGTCTAATGTGTCATTAGGTAAAAGTGTATTTCCTAGTGTGTTTCTTTATTATGCATTAGTATGCATTTGTAGTTAGGAAATCCGATGGTCGTGATATGTTCCCGACATAGAGTGATCTGACGATTCATACTCTCCTCAATCTTAATGACCATTGATCTATGGATTAACACCCGATTGGTCCATGATCTCTATTTAAAGAGCATGGAGGGTCATTTGCCGATGATCGATTGTGAGAAACTCTCTTGTAAAATCTCTGTAATATTTTTCTTTTGAATTAATAAATTTCTCCAAGTGGCCGCATTGGTTGGGGTCATGAATGTTTCCCCATAGGGGTTTTACCACGTGAAAACATCGGTGTGTTGATCTTTGATCTGGTTATGTGAGTGGTTACTGAAGGCGTTCGTCCTTTGCTGGAATACATGTGTTGTAGAAAAAACCTATCCAAAATCACCTTTAACATTATCTAGAAAATGTCTCCTACTGGATGTGGCATGAAATGAAGCCCATGAATCTACTACCCAAGAATCACAAATATTATCTAAAGAAAGAATCAAATAATCTTGTAACACATCACATGTTACATTTGCTTATTGATTTTTCTCTTGTTGTCCATCTCTTTGTTTCTTTGGAGATCTGTAATTTTTCTTCATATGTCCTTTCTTCCCACAATTCCAACACTCTATCTTCCCCAGTTTGGATTTGGATATGCCCTTCCTAGAATTACCATGGTTCTTTCAGCCCTTTCCTCTACAAAAGAGACACAGATATACGTGGTTCACCTAGTGTGGGCTACGTCCACCAAAGAAATTGTTAGTTCCTTCCTTATTATTATCCATTAAAATGAAGGGATACAACCTACAACACACTCGTTGTAACTTCCTCTTCTTTCTCTCACAGTCTCCTCTCTCAAAATACAATATTCGTGATAATACATAGTCGCAATACAATTCTCTCATAAAAGAGAGTTGAAATGTTTTTTAAAATAACTTCTATCGTCGTATTTGCGACCTTATAATGAATTTTCTAGATTGACTATGAAATTACAATATTTTACAAGGAAATGTTTCCCAAAATTTCGCTTCAGAGGTGTTTCCCCCATTCCCCCTCCAGGGGGGGGATACTAAAATTATCATCACCCCCCCTGGCGAGAGTTTTTTTGGGAGAATCCCCCCCACACCCCTCCGTTAGGGAATGGGGTCCAAGCACAACTAAAACAAAACTCTTAATTGGGAAGATAATTAGGCTCCACAACTAACATCAACAATTCTCTTCCTTAGAGGCTGAATTCCTCCTTTGGTTCTCTCCTATAACTAGAACAACTTAATCTTTCAGTTCTTCTTTTGAACTGGAGAGCCTCATTTTCTCTTCTTATTTATGAATGGTCCTCAAACCCATTTGTCTGTCTCTTCTTCTTTCTCGGGTGTTTTTTTCTCACCTTAAGGAAGGTTCTGGACCTATCCTATTCCTTTTGCCAGAAGGAACTCGGGTCAATCTCAAAGATGATTTTAAGGATGGAAATTTATTTTAAAATGTAGATAACTTGGCGAATCTTACAAATCATTCATATGCCAACTATAACTGATTGGCGATATTTTTGTAAAAATATTCAAATTTCTAAGGATTTTATATAGTTTTTATAAAATTTTGGCGATTTTTAAGGTAAATTAATTTTATCCTATAGAATTTTGGTGAATCATTTTAAAATAGTGAATCTTGTTTTTGGAAAAAACATGGAAAATTATCCCATGAGCGAAATTTAGCCCCTAAAATCATCTCTAGGACTGAATCTAGATCTATAGGAAGATTGCACTTTGTCGTACTTCATGATAACAATTTTTTGTCTTCTCAACTAGGCCTTCCATGCTTCCATTCAATGGGGTAGTTGATTTTTCAGCCACCAGTCCTTTGAACCTGAACCAACACCAACTCCACCGCTTCCTAGATGGGTTTTTTCAACATGAGAAGCAGCTGGTGATCTTGTCAGTGATCCTTCGTATCAGTGTCGGACATGTTCACAGTTCCAGTGAGCCTCTTCTCTTTTGGCTCAAGTTTCAGAAACTCATGATCCAGAGACATTTGTAGAAGCTTCAGGTCATCGAGATTGGGATACAACAATGAATGAAGATTATCGCTCTTTAATGGAAAACGATACTTTTGATCTTGTACCTCTTCCAAAAGGAAGAAAAGTTGTCAGATGTAAATGGGCCTATAGAACTAAGTATGCATCAGATGGATTTTTTGAAAGACACAAGGCTTGGTTAGTTGCCAAAGGATTTTCCCAAGTTGAAGGAATTGACTATAATGAAACCTTTTCCCCTGTGGCCAAAATGAATTACATCTTCTTTGTTCTTTCCCTTATTGCCTCACATAAATGGGAGGTCCATCAGATTGATGTTAAATCTTCCTTCAGGAACGGAGATTTTCAAGAATAAATCTACATGGAAAAACCTCCTAGGTATGTCCATAATGACTCTAGCCTTGCTTGTCACCTTAAGAAATCTCTTTATGGTCTCAAGCAAGCTACCCGAGATTGGTATGCCAAAATGGACAACTTTCTTATTGCCAATGGATTCTCTAGATGCCATTCTGATCCTAATGTCTATACCATGAAAGTAGAAATCCATCGTATAATCCTTGTCCTTTATGTTAATGACCTTATCCTTACAGGTAGTGACTCAAAACTTTTAAACCATCTGAAAACCATCATTAAGAATAAATTTGAAATCCTTCCTTCTCCTATTGTGTCACTATTGTAAATCCTTCAATCCTATCCAAAGTTGTTCTTAAGGGGGGATGTTAGGATATTTAGAAACATAGGAGTTAGTTAATATCTACTTGGTCTAATGTGTCGTTAGGTAAAAGTGTGTTTCCTAGTGTGTTTCTTTAGTATGCATTAGTATGCATTTGTAGTTAGGAATTCCGACGGTCATGATATGTTCCCAACATAGAGTGATCTGACGGTTCATACTCTCCTCGATCTTAATGACCATTGATCTGTGGCTTAATACCCGATTGGTCAATGATCTCTATTTAAAGAGCATGTAGGGTCATTTGTCGATGATCGATTGTGAGAAACTCTCTTGTAAAATATCCCTGTAGTATTTTTCTTTTGCATTAATAAACTGCTTCATGTGGCCGCATTGGCTGTGGCCATGGATATTTCCCCATAGGGGTTTTACCATGTGAAAACATCAGTGTGTTGATCTTTGATCTGGTTATGTGAGTGGTTACTAAAGGTGTTCGTCCTTTTCTGGAATACATATCTTGTCGAACAAACCTATCCAAAATCACCTTTAACATAATCTAGAAAATGTCTCCAATGGGATGTGGCATGAAATGAAGCCCGTGAATCTACTACCCAAGAATCACTAATATTATCTACAGAAAGAATCAAATAATCTTGTAACACATCACATGTTACATTTGCTTATTCATTTTTCTCTTGTTGTCCATCTCTTTGTTTCTTTGGAGCTCTACAGTTTTTCTTCATATGTCCTTTCTTTCCACAATTCCAACACTCTATCTTCCCTGGTCTGGATTTGGATCTACCCTTCCTATAATTACCATGGTACTCTGAGGCCTTTTCTCTATCCTTTTGTCTTACTCTGTTCTCCACAGTCAATGCATTACCTGATGTTTCACCTATGCTTTTCCGTTAGATTTCCTCGCTAAGCATAACAACACCAACATCATCAAATTTTAGAGTGTTTGAACCAGAGACAGAGTTACTTACAACCATGGCCAAGCCATTCCATCTTTCTAGCAATAAGCATAGGATTTGAAGAGCCCTGACCTCATCATCAAAGTCCAAACTCAGTTGATTAATAACCATATTAAATTCATTTAAATGATCTGCAACAAATCCACCTTCTGACATCTTCATATTAAATAATATCTTCATTAGAAATACCTTATTGGATGCCGAGGGTTTTTCATACAGTTTATTCAATGTGTCCATTAGCTCCTTCGTTGTATTTTCTTTTGAAATATTGAAAGCCATCGATGTTGCAAGGATCAGTTGTATCATTCCTAGTGCCTTTCTGTCGAGAACCTCCCATTCTTCATCCTTCATGGCCATCGACTTATTTTCTATTCCTCCCAATGGTAGGAATAGATCCTTTTGATATAAAAATCTTCCATCTGCATCTTCCATAACTGGTAGTTTTCTCTTTTAAGTTTCTCGACCCTAAAATTTCCATCTTCCACCATTGCTCCCACTTGAACCAGGAACCCTCTTTTCCTATGAGTTACCTTTCTCTCTAATACCAATTGTTATAAAAACATGATCATAGAGCAATCAAATAAAAAATAAATGTGGAAATAAAACACAAAAGATACACAATACAATAGAGACACAAATATATGTGGTTCACCCAGTGTGGGCTACGTCCACCAGAGAAATTGTCAGTTCCTTCCTTATTATTATCCAACAAAATGAAGGGATACAACCTACAACACACTCGTTGTAACTTCCTCTTATTTCTCTCACAGTCTTCTCTCTCAAAATACAATATTCGTGATAATACACAGTCGCAATACAAATCTCTAATAAAAGAGGGTTGTATTCTAGGGAAATGTTTTTTAAAATAACTTCTATCGTCATATCTGTGACCTTATAATGAATGCTCTATATTTACTATGAAATTACAATATTTTATAAGGAATTTTTTCCCAAAATTTTGCTTCGGGGGTGCTGCCCCCATTCCCCCTCTAGGGGGGGGATACTAAAATTATCATCGCCCCCCCTGGTGACATTTTATTGGGGGGAAGCCCCCCCACACCCCTCCATTATGGAATGGGGTCCAAGCACGACTGAAACAAAACTCTTAATCAGGAAGATAATTAGGCTCCACAACTAACATAAGAAATTCTCTTCCTCAGAGAGTAAATTCCTCCTCTGGTTCTCTCCTATAACTAGAACAACTTAATCTTTCAGTTCTTCATTTGAACTGGAGAGCCTCATGTTCTCTTCTTATTTATGAATGGTCCTCAAACCCATTTGTTTGTCTCTTATTCTTTCTCAGGTGTTTTTTTCTCCCCCCCAGGAAGGTTTTGGACCTATCCTATTCGTTCTGCCAAAAGGAACTCGGGTCAATCTCAAGGATGATTTTAAGGATGGAAATTTATTTTAAAATGTAGAAACCTTGGCGAATATTACAAATCATTCATATGCCAACTATAAATGATTGGCAATATTTTTGTAAAAATATTCAAATATCTAAGGATTTTATATAGTTTTTATAAAATTTTGGCGTTTTGTAAGGTAAAATAATTTTATCCTATAGAATTTGGGCGAATCATTTTAAAATAATGAATCTCATTTTTGGAAAAACCATGGAAAATTATCCCATGAGTGAAATTTATCCCCTAAAATCATCTCTGGGACTCAATCTATATCTACAGGAAGACTACACTTTGTCATACTTCATGATAACAATTTTTTGTGTTCTCAACTAGGCCCTCCATGCTTCCATTCAATGGGGTAGTTGATTGTTCAACCACCAGTCCTTTGAACCTGAACCAACACCAGCTCCACCGCTTCCTAGATGGGTTTGTTCAACATGAGAAGCAACTGGTGATCTTGTTGGTGATCCTTCAGATCAGTGTCCGACACGTTCACAGTTCCAATGAGCCTCTTCTCGTTTGGCTCAAGTTTCAGAAACTCATGATCCAGAGACATTTGTAGAAGCTTCAGGTCATCCAGATTGTGATACAACAATGAATGAAGAGTATCGTTCTTTAATGGAAAACGATACTTGGGATCTTGTAGCTCTTCCAAAAGGAAGAAAACTTGTCAGATGTAAATGGGCCTATAGAACTAAGTATGCATCAGATGGATGTGTTGAAAGACACAAGGCTTGGTTAGTTGCCAAAGGATTTTCCCAAGTTGAAGGAATTGACTATAATGAAACTTTTTCCCCTGTAGCCAAAATGAATTCCATCTGCCTTGTTCTTTCCCTTGCTGCCTCACATAAATGGGAGGTCCATCAGATGGATGTTAAATCTTCCTTCAGAAACGGAGACTTGCAAGAATAAATCTACATGGAACAACCTCCTAGCTATGTCTAGAATGACTCTAGCCTTGTTTGGCGCCTTATGAAATCTCCTTATGGTCTCAAGAAATCTCCCTAAGATTGGCATGACAAAATGGACCGCTTTCTTATTGCCATTGGATTCTCTAGATGCCATTATGATCCTAATGTCTATACCATGAAAGTAGAAATCCATCTCATAATCCTTGTCCTTTATGTTGATGACCTTATCCTTACTGGTAGTGACTCAAAAATTTTAAACCATGTGAAAACC
>SNQJ01S0250136.1:0-12888 GCA_010110895.2 Picea sitchensis
TGTTTCGTAAAATCTATATTATAATAACCAAAAAATAGAAATACTGAAGCAAATGCTAGGAGAGCAACAAAATGTTGAGAAACAAAACACGAAAGTTGATGACTTTATTTATAGAAATCAATTTTCACTTTCCTCTTCGAGGGAGAAACCTCCATTAGAGCAACGCTCTATTACAATAATTCTCAAGAAAAATCTTTCTCATGCCTTCTACTCCTATTTATACTAAATCTATCTTCAAAAGGACAATCTAGAGGAAGATTTTTCTAGACGCGAAAGATTATATTAAGTCTTCTTACATTAGACATGTTCACATTGTAAACTATTCCTTATCTATCAATATCATCCTTTATTACATGGAAAATATATTATTCTACCTAAGTGAGGGGTTAGGGAGGTTAGGTTCCCAAAATGCCCTCCCCCTTGAAAAAGACCCTTGTCCTCAAGGCTTGAGATGAGGAAATTGTTGCTGAATAGTAGTCGTCTCCCAAGTGACATCTTGTGGTGGAGTGTTATTCCATTGAGTTAAAACTTCCTTGATGGTGCCCTAACGGAGACGATGCTCGCATTGGTCCAATAATGATTTTGGTTGGAACCAAATAGAACCTTCTTCATCCAACTTTGGTAGACTTTTCTGGGTCTATCACTCAATTAAACTCACTTTCTTCAGGAAAGAGACATGAAAAACATGATGTATCTTAGAGTTTCTAGGAAAGGCTAACTAGTAGGGAACTAGCCCCACTCATTTGAGAATAGTATAAGAACCATAAAATTTGGGGGAGAACTTTTGACAGTGTTGGGATATGAGTGAAATTTTCTTGTACAGTTTCAGAAGGAGAAACACTTAGTCCCCTTCAACAAATTGATGTTCAGAATGACCTTGATCTTCCTATTGCTTCATGTGGTTCTAAGCCATGACCAATTTTTTTAAGAGTACAGAGAATGGTCGTGTGAACTGTCATATTGTGGTCAACCCCCTGAACCTTGGAGACACCTAGCATGTATGGGATAACTAATGGTGGCCTTTGTCCATAGACTGAATCAAAGGGAGTCATGTCAATGGAAGTATGGTAAGAGGTGTTATACCGCCATTCAATGAGGGGTAACCACTGAACCCACTGATTTTGTTTATCTCACACAAAACACCTCAAATATGTCTCCAAACACTTATTAACTGCTTCAGTTTGGCCATCAGTTTAGGGATGATAAGAGATGTTGAGATGCAATTGGGTTTCCTAGAGCTTGAATATTTGTTACCAGAAATTGCTGGTAAAAGTTGGATCACGGTTAAAAAGACTAGAACGATGCATGCCCTGGAATTTGAAGATATTATCCATAAAAAATGACCCAATATGGAGGTTGTGAGAGAGTGCTGAAGAGCACAAAAATCAACTTATTTTGAAATATTATCCATGACCAACATGAAGACTAACTTATTTCCTGATTTAGGTAAGCCAACAGTGAATTTCATAGAAATATTTGTCCAAATAGTAGGTGGAAGAGAAAGTGGTTGGAGTGTGCCAGAAGTTTTGATAGTTTTACCTTTATTACATTGACAATTATCACATTTGAGAAAAAAGGAGAATATTTCCTATTGCATATTATCCCAGAAAAATTAATATTTAACCTATTTATAAGTTTTGGCAAAACCCGAATTCCCAGTTGTAGGTGAAGCATGAAACTCAGAGAGCAGTGTGGATTTACGGGTCGACTGCTTTCTTAAATATATGTGACGTTTATAGAGAAGATATTAATTATACCAAGAGTACCATGGAGAATCTTGAGGGTCTCCAATATATATCACTTTCCAATGTCTCTCAATTTAATTCATTTCAACGAATCATAGAGTTGACTTGAATTAATCATTATAAGCTATTAATAAGATTTATAAGACAAACTAGAAAAATAATAGTTTTGTTATAAATCTTGGGACAACTTGTTGAATATGCAGATTTGAGTGGTTAATTATGTATAATTCAAGTTCCCCAAGTTTTTCAACAAATTGAATCCATTTCTACATTCAAAAATGCATTTTAAACACGAGAAAATTACGATTTTAAGTAGATTTATATCATCAAATTCCAACATTAAAATATAACTTGTTAACATTAAAATGAATTTTTAATCCTCAAACATTATAACCTGAACATAAAAATAAAATAGATTGAATTTTATAAACAAATATGAATATCACACAATCAAAATTGAAAAATTGGCATCTGCTTTTATCTTCATTGATACACATGTAAGCTATATAGATATCAATGTCACTGCCTATGGACACGTTGTTGAGATTTGATACTATTTTGTATTTGAAGTACTTTGTTTTTGTATTCACACCAATTATTAGTGCACATTTGCTACAATTTATTATTATTATATGAATACACCAAACATTATTGCACATTTTCTACAATTTATTAATATTATAGAATTGATGTGTGGAGTTCATATTTTGAAAATAATCATATTCATAAGAATCAATTGTATCATAGCCATATGTAAGAAGATTTATTTTAACTCTAGATATATCATATTTAGAGAGGGTTCAAATATTCATAGGTGTAAACATTTTCTCATATTTTTTTAATAAAAAAAATCACCTTGAGACATTTGATCCCTTTTAGGTCGTGACAGATCAACAACTAAGATCGATTTACACTAATTCTTTACATATATATTTATATATGTCGTGTGTCAACTTCATATTAAGAACTAAAGGAATTAAACATCTCCTTCATACTAAGGGGCACACCAATGAAATGTTTTAAACAAGATCCATCTTAAGTACAATTATGTCATGCCAATACTGAAGCAATTCGTCGCAGAACAACAAAATGTAGAGAAACAAAACACCAAAGATAATGCCTTTATTTATAGAAAGAAATGTTTAATTTCCTCTTCGATGGGGAAACCTCTAGTAGAGCAACGCTCTATTACAATAATTCTCAAGAAAAATATTTATCATGCCTTATACTCCTATTTATAGATTTTTATAGAAGCATAAGATTATATTAAGTCTTCAAACATTACACCTCTTCACATTATTAACTAGTCCTTATCTATCAATATCAACCTTTATTACATAGAAAATATATTATTCTACCTACATGAGGGTTTAGAGAGGTTAGCTTCCTAACATTCCGCCCCCCTTGAAAAAGAGCCTTGTCCTCAAGTCTTGAGATGAGGAAATTGTTGCAGAATAGTAGTCAACTCCCAGGTGACATATTCTGGTGGAGTATTCTTCCATTGAACTAAGACTTAGTTCATGATGCTAACACATAAAACACTCGCATTGGTCCAATACTGCTTGTGGTTGGAACCAAATAAAGACTTATTCATCCAACTCTGGTAAATTGTTTTGGTTCAATCGTTCAGTGCCAATCACTTTCTGTAGGAACGAGACACAAAAAACATGATGTAGCTTAGGGTGTCTGGGAAAGGATAACTAGTAGGGCACTAGCCCCACTCATTTGAGAATAGTATAAGGACCATAAAATTTTGGGGTGACATTTTGACAATGTTGGGATATGAATGAAATTTGCTTGTACAATTGTAGAAGGAGAAACACTTGGTCCCCTTTAGAAAATTGATGTTCAAAATGACCCCGATCTTCCTGTTGCTTCATGCGATTTTGAGCCATGACCAAATATTTTTTTAGAGTAAGAAGAATGGTTGTGTGTATTTTTAGATTGTGGTCAACCTATTGAACCTTGGAGACGCCTAGAATGTATGGCATAACCGATGGTGTCCTTTGTCCGTAGACTAATTCAAAGAGAGTCATTTCAGTGGGATAACCAATAAATTGTTTGAAAGTGGATTTTTTTTCATCAATTTTTCTTTTGATTTGTTCGTTGATGTAGTCAACTTTGGCATGAATGATAAAAATGTAAGAATTTAGTTTTTGATTGGTTTTGTTTTGGCAATTAGGATCCATTTTGGGATGAGGGGTGGGACCAAAAACAAAAAAATCGATAAGTGATATATACATCTGTGATCATTGAAACCATAAGAAGCCAATGTAGTAAGTGGGAAATAAGGGTGACAAGAAGGGGATGGGTCCATAGGAAAAGAAGGCTTAAAAATGATAGGTATCACTACGATCAAGGTGAAGAGGGGAATCCAATGGGATAGGGCCCAAATAAGGTTTCCCAAAAGGGGTTCGGGTCAATGAGAAAAGAAAATGACTTAAAATGATAGGTACCAGTGTGACCAGGGTGAAGAGAGGAACCCAATGGGATAGGTACCGAATAAGGGTGTTGGTTTGAATAATACTACAGTGCTGAATGGCCCAAATTTCTAACCAGAAAAATTCTATAGTAATTTTGCAACCAAAATGTAGGGGGAAATGTTGCATGACAATATCTATCGTTTATTATATTTCTGTTATTTTTCCTTCCCTAGGGGTTAGGGTATACAAGGTTCCTACAAACAACTCTTTTGTCTATGTTGTAACTCTTTTATAGACGTGCGGGGTTGAATAGTATTACTTGGACTAATATCTCAACGAACCAACTAAGGATGCTTGACTGAACCCTTGGTTGTACTACCTGATTGCCCAGGTACTAAACAATGTCTTCCCGAGTGTTTTTGTTTGTGTCACTATAAAAATAAGGTGGTTTCTCGGTTGATCTAGGGCTGGTTTAAGGAGACCTAGGGGACTCCCGATATACCTGAAAATATGTGGGAGTGATGACTATGTATAGATTATGTCTAATGCAATACTGCTATAAGGGTGTCAACAAGTGTTATAGATGTTTCCAACCAGGTGAAACATTGGTTTCTAGACAACCCCATGAAACCATATGTATTTCCTATGTTTTGTCTTCCCCACCATAGTTTTACTTGTTGAAGGACATATCTTATGATTTAAATACTCCAACATTACACTTCTCTACCCTAGAAACAAATTCCCACAATCTCCACAAAGGAAAGTTCTCTAAGACCACTTGTTAGGTATCAGATCTCTTATAATAAACATAAAATAAAATATTGATGAAAATACCTGCAAAACAACCAAATGTAGAGAACGAAAACACCAAAGATGATACATTTATTGATACAAATCAATGTTCACTTTCTTCTTTGAGGGGGAAACCTCTAGTAGAGAAATGATCTATTACAATTCTTCTTAAGACAAATCTCTATGATTCCTTCTACTCCTATTTCTACTAAATCTATCTACAAAATAACAATCTAAAGGAATATTTTTATAGAAGAAAATGATTCTATTAAGTCTTCTTACATTAGACATGCTCACATTATTAACTAGGCTTTATTTATTAATATTGATGTTTATTACATGGAAGATATATTATTCGACCTACATGAAGAGTTAGCGAGGTTAGGTACCTAACAAGAACACACCATTGAAATGTTTGAACCATAAGAAAAAATACATTTTATTGAAATATTTTGGGTTAGTGACTCATTTCTTATTTTTTTGATATATGTCTTGATAATGAGAATGCTTGATCTAGTGAGTGATATTAGTGAACTTTAGTAGAAGACATTTCTGGATAAAATTCTGTGAGATGTTTCTAAATATCCAACGTTTAGAGTGGACACTCCACTCTTTGCAAGCCTCTGCACTCTTTCCTAATCATACTAGCTTATTATGTCCCTTATGATGGGTGGTGTTTCCACTCGAAACATTGGATGTTTTGAAACCTCTCACACAATCTTATACACAAATAGTTTCTACTAATATGATTGACTATGGAAACCTACATACTTAGATTGTTGAACATTTTGTGTTCTTCCACTAAGGTTGGTTTAAATTTTCTTCATTTGGTAATTGGTTTCTTGCTTAAACAAGGTGTTAACCCTACATGAACACTCAATATCAACCTGAATTATGTTGAATGGTTGGTATTTTGGCTGTTTATTTTTCCTTTCCATGGTAAAATACAAATGTCGAATAATGTATAAAAAAAATTCTTCTTATCATAACTCAGGTCTTCATTTTGGTGACTTGTTTTGAGAAATCGACTTGACTCCCATCAAATCCATTCTTCATGAGGATCGATTATGTTGGTTAATATGATTTGAGTTTATTGGTTAAGATGCTTTGAAAAATAATCAAAGGCACAATGTACTCTTTTTTACCATCTCTATGTTGACATGATATACTATGCCCTTTGTTGATGGAAAATAATGATCAATCTTAATACTAACATTTTCAAATTTTACTTGGCCAGAGTAAAATAATCAGTATTGTTACCTTGAGTTTATAGCCTCTTTTGGAAAAATTCCAATCAACTCTCAAGAAATAAGTTCTTGGAATTAATGTTGTCCTTTATGATTTAATATGTCAAAATAAAAGAAAATGTTAAAAACAAAAAAAAATTAAATATTTTTGAATTTCTTTAGAAATAAAAGATTTGATAAGGAAACATAGAACTACTGAAATGAGACTTAGAACCATCAAAATATTTTATTTATAAAAATATGAAATACAACCAACAACGTTCTTCATACCCAAAGGGTAAGGACCAGAATGAAACTTAGAAATCAAAGATTGTATTTTTCATCATACAGTGACCACTAGTATCATCAAGTTAAACCAAGACTGAAACAAGATGAAATGACATGAACAATTTTCATTGCCTTGACTTTGCAAAAATCCCACCATCAGTACTAAAAACTAATCCATAAACCTAACAATAATCCACATACTATCAGAGATAGGTGATCAACCTTTTGAACTATATCAACAAATAAATACTTCTTGTCTTTCCTTGTTTCCCCCTTCAAAAGGATCATGCTATCAACAACAAGTCTTTCGAAATTATGTATTTTAGAGATGAATGAATTAGAAAAGAAATATCACTTTAGAAAGAAAGAGAAGACCTTATCAGATTTGTTCTCTCCATCACTCTCCCCTTGCTTGTCCCTTGAAATCTTACATTATTCTTCTCAAAGTAGTTTGAGAAGTTGTTGGAGTAGGCCAATTTTGGGAAAGAATAAAACCAAGACCTCAAAATAGGGAAGCAGACTAGAAAAAGAGGAAAAGAAGCATCGAGAAAAGTAGTTACAAAGTGGACAAAATATTGTGGACAAGTTGGAAAGTGGACAAGAACCAACTTGGAGAACGGTTGGATCGTGGACTAGCCAAGATTAAGTCAAGGGGAAAATGGACAAACCTAACCCACTTAGGGTTAGGGTTTTTGTAGAAGCTTTGTCCCATTTTTTTGTATAAGTAGAATGTATTAGGACTGTGAAAGGGTTTTTTGTTCGTCTTCTGATTCAGATAAAGAGTGCATGTGAGGAAGATAGATCTATTGGAGAGGAATTCCTAATTTTTTATGACCACGATCTGTGGAGATTGATTGTAATGGCAGAAGAAGTGTACAATGCGTAGCACTAGATTTTGCATGAATATGAATAAAGAACTAAAGCGTCAAATCTTTGTAGATGTATCCCAGGAGGGGGTGGACCACGATATATTTGTGTCATGTGTATGAATGTTTTCTTTGCTTACAATTATATTTGAGTTAATAAGTTTTATGATGAACCTATTAGAATAGTAAGGAAAATAAAATTGTGCACTAAGGATGAACTGATGAACTCTGTAGAACAATACTGAATGGATGAATATCATAATTAGTATTCATATCTAAATATTATGTTGCAGTAGATGAATATATGTGAATTGGTATATGTTGTGGTAATGGATAATGAAGTATGTTGGTTATATGATGTGTCACTGGTAAGAGTTAGAGTTATAATAATAGATGGGTATTCGAGGGTTAACAGGTGAATAGATATGATGCCCCTGAGAGAGAAATACATACCATCCCATGGTTGCAGACATGTGAGTGATGCGGCCACCCATTGAAGTCATCTCGGGTGAGATTACGTAGTGCACTTTGTGCGTTGTGTTGCCTTCTGATATTCAGAAGGGCCAATGGAAGAAGGGAAGTTGGTAATCCTTTAGTTAGAACTTGTGTTAGCCCAAGGCAAGCCAACAATGGTTCTATTGTCAGTTCGAATTTAGAAGAATAGATCGGGAGGGATGTATCAAGAATTATAGTGTGAGGGTTTAATAAAGGGTATTTTTTTGGTTGGAACCCCATGAAAGTGAAGATTGAAAGATGGTTGACAGTTCAAGAACTAGAGTTTTCCCACAAATATTATAGAATCCCTAGGTTTAAGAGAAGACATTAGTTGGAGAGATACGTATTCAACAAAATACATGAGAGTTTATTTAGTGAGTTTCCAATGCTATTGAAAGAGTGGATAGAACGGTTGAAAGATACCCATCCAAAAAATAGAGTTAGATCAGTGGAGTGGATAGAAGAAATTATCGCATGGTTGAAGAGGGTGAATAACAAATTCACGCACGCATTAGATTTCTGGCTAGATATAATTGTAGTGGGGTATATCACTGAGTTTTCAGTAGGTACATCAAAGTCTTACAATGTATAAGAAAATGAGTTTCTTAAGGGTCCAAGGGGAAGGTACATCATGTCATTGTACACTTCAATCAAGAGATTATTGCATGATAAAGGGGTACTAACTATGGAGTCAAATAGCTAAACTACCCTGTGTGCATGTGGAAGTTAGGGGAAACAATGAGGAAGGTCTGATATGGAGGGGGAAATGGATAGAGGAGAGTGAAATAAATAGAAATATCCCATTATGATGGATCAAGAGGAGATCTGGGAATTTATGCAGAAGGAAGGAACAATGCGTAGTGGAATACCCTACTAGTATAATCTCAAAAGGAAGAAAAGAGAAGTAGCCGAGAGGGAAGGCTTGAAGACTAATGAGGAAGAGGTAGAGGATCTCCTTGCTATGGAGTGCATCGAAGAAATAATATGCTTCACATATGAAAGAAATACTAGAGGAGTGAGATCCAATGAGTAATAATGTACCCCTGTCCAGATATGAATTAGAGTAGAACCTACAACCCCATGTATGATTAACACATCGACAAAGAAAGAGTTGTTTAGAGAACCAGTGACTGATAGTCAGAGGAATATAGGAGATCAGAATAGAAGTGAGGGTACAAGTGGAAGTACTAGCAATAGTATAGGTAGTGGTACAAGTGGAAGTTTCAGTAACAACATCAGTGGGAGTTCAAGTCTGAACATTAGTATATAGATAGTAGTATCTCATGGATTAGGTACAACACATTCGATAATGGAAAGTATAGATTCAACGATAAGATTACCAGAGTTTCACGACGATGGATCGAAAGACCCTCAGAAGAACCTATTCATGTGTGAGAGAATATTGGAAGCGAAAATAATCAATTATGAGGAAGAAAAAGTAGCGCAACTAGCAATAATGTTCATAAATCACACACTGGATTTCATATATGAGTATAGAAATAAACAATTCACAGGGTGCATCGGGAACAATAGCAGATATCAAGGAGGAATTGATCACTGAGTTTTACAGGCTAAAATCAGAGGATCATTTTATGAATGAGATTATTGAGGTTAAACAAAAACGAGGAGAGTCTGTATGGGACATCAATCACAAGTTCAACAAATTGAAAGGTAAACTGAATTATCCCATTTATGACATGTAGCACAAATAATTGTTTATAAATTATTTTTTACCGCACTTCAAATATCCATTGAGACAACAAAAATTTCAAACACGGGGAGAGGCACTGCAAACAACGATGTAGTTAGAGGATAATTAGTATAAGAAGACAAACCCATCTACAGAGGAGTTGAAGGAGGACATGAAGAACTTGACAGTGCAATTAAACCAGAATAAAAATAGGTAGAAAAGAGAATCAGTGTGGTGTACCTTGTGCAGATCATAAGGACATCACAAGAATGAGTGTCTGAAGTTTACGCAGTAATTGGGAGTAGGTTAGCCAAATCCATTGCCTATAATAGAGCCTTGGTTTGAAATATGCAAGACACATGGGTATGATCCTTATCACTACCCTGTGATGTAGAAGTACAAGACATAACCAAAGAAAAGGTTTTGTAACTTTTGTAAGTCAGTGGGTCATGGAGACAAAAATTGTAGAACTATGGAGTTAATGAAGGAAAGAACCTTAGATGCATATAGGATGTAGGCTGAGTTGATGGCAGGATAGACCGCACCGCAGTGTGGCAATGTGCAACAATTTGAAGCAGTTCCATAGTTTCAACAACCTCCGCAATATAATCATGCACCACAATATCATCAACAGAACATGGATCCCCAGGGTAACAGAGGAGGATTCAGAGGTAGAGGAAGAGGAGGAATGGTGAGAGGCAGAGGGCCTATTATCTGCCATAATTTTCAATAGCAAGGACACTATGCCAAAGATTGTCCTCAAACAACAACAACATGTATGTGTTGTCATGCAACAGATCACGTGACATAATACTGCCTGAAGTTAATGATGAAGATTCAACAGAAGGGGAATCTAAATAATCAGAATTTTTAGCCGATTGTTACAAAAATAAGGGATCCTAGGAGGAACATCAATATAGTGACTAGTGAAGGAGTGAATAGAAGAGAATATGCACATGATTAGAAGAAGTAATCTTAGTGATGGACTCATAAGAACACTTAGCTGCAATAGCAATTTGATGCAAAGAAGGAGAAGGAAACTTTCAAGGAAGAAAACAAGGAGTTCCTGAAGGATAATATAGCCTCCACATCAAACACTGCGCTGAGGTATGACACTCCTATTTTTTATATTCCTGATTATTTGGATCATACTTACAAAGGAGATAAAATAGAGAAAGTAAGTAACTTAAAGAATTTCTTGGAATCTTGCTATAAATTACTTAATGATAAGAATGCCATGGATTTGTTTAAAAGTACGATTGAGAAATATAGCATAGAATAAGGGGTAGGAACATAACCAAAGAAGATTAATCAAGTCCATATAAAGAAAATAACTAACAAAGAGTTCAGATTGAATGCAAATATAGGAGACTTTAACATGGGAAATGTTATCCTACACTTAGGATCAGATATCAATTTTTTTCCAAATAAGACTTGGGAAGCAATGGGAGAACCTACACTAGGGTATTCCAATATCCAATTAAAGCTAGCAAAGCAAGAAAATAACTCTAAATTCGGGCGAAAATTAACTGCCAACCATAGAGACAAAGAAAGGGAGAAATAATAGGGATCTAGTACCCATAAATTCACTAAGGTTGCATTCCATTCACATAGATTGGAAAGGAAAAAAAGTAGGGTAACAAGTTTTAAAAAATCGATGAGCATTGGAGACAATGTTGGGTAACAAGGAAATTGAAGAGGTTTAAAGACACCTAATCGTTGGGAAAAAGAAACAAGATTTTTTGGCAAAGGTAACCAAAATCATTAGGAAAATGCAATAGAAAACGAAGAGATTGTAAGCAATACAAACGCTGAGAATACCCCAAATATATATATACAATAAACACTTAATGCATTGCAACTTCAATGAAAATACAATAAAAACTTAGTACATCGCAACTTAAATGAAATACCGTGACCAACAAAGATAATATTGATGATGATCCTTGGCAACGGGCATTCCCTTCCTTCGTCTGCCTTCTAACCATGAAGGCTTCACCAATACCTCCTAAGAAACACTAGGGGTACTCTTCTTCTCCCTTATCCCCCCGAGCCACAAAGGGGACACACATAACCACAACCAGAATACTCTAGCTTCTAGCTCACCTCATAAGGTATAAGTGCCACACTCTCACTCGAGCTAGGTATCCCATCTCTCACAAGTAAAACAAATCAATTTTTTTGCAGCATAACCTTACTCATACCAGCCATTCCCCCAATTTTATCCAAATATTGACTGGATATGATATTCATTAAACACATAAAAGTTGTTGGTGTGTTAGTGATACCAAAAGGAATAACAAAAAACTCATAATGTCCATATATTGTTCTAAACATTGTTTTACTTATATATTCATTCTTTATTATGACCTGGTGATAAGCAGATCTTAAATCTAACTTAGAAAAAATCATTAATTCTGGGTATGGGATACTTGTTCTCAATAGTCATTTTGTTTAACTGTCGATAATTAGTACATAATCTTAAAGCCCCATGTTTCTTTTTAACGAAAAGGATTGGTGCTCCCCAAGGTGACACACTTGGTCTGATGTATTTCTTGTCCAACAGTTCTTGTAGATGAATTTTCATCTCTGTCAATTTGGGTAAACTCATCCTATAGGGTGCCTTAGATATCGGAGCTAGTACAGGCAGTAGATCGATAGAGAAATCTATCTCTCTTCTTGGAGGCAGTTATGGTACTTCGTCCAAGAATAAATCTCTAGATTCATGTAAGATGATAAAGTCTTCTAGGTTGGGTTTATCTTCTTTTTCTAATAGATTTGACACTTGAATAACATAAATATGACAACATTTATTCATGCATTTATTAAATTGCACGGTTGAAATCTGCCTAACTGAGATTGGTTTTCTGATGCCTTGTACTGTCCTAACTATGGTGTTGTCGTCTCTGTAAGTAAGTGATATTTCGTGACAATCCAAAATTAGTTTATGTTTCTCTAGCCAATCCATTCTAATGATTATATCGTATGACCCCAACGGTAAAATATTCAGATTTAACTTTGTATTTTGTCCATCTAAACTGAGTTCACAATAAAAAATGAAATCTCTTATTTTTCTTTTTTTCCTTGTTGCTAGTTGTACTAACCAGGATTTAGTATTCTTTACTTTCTTAAGTTTGTTTGAATCAATTAGACCAGGAGTAACATAACTCAAAGTATCTCCTGGGTCAATTAAAACAGAAATACGATTATTATTAACTTTACCTTCAACCTCCACTATAGTGGATTGATGATCCCCTTGTCGACCATCCACAACTACATTAATTGTATGTGTGCTTATGTCCACATCTCCTACTGTAGAGGCCTCTTGTGTAACATCCCGCTTTGGCGCACTTACAAAACTTT
>SNQJ01S0250137.1:0-12888 GCA_010110895.2 Picea sitchensis
CAAAAGCCTGATAAGGATCATCAAAAGGTTGTTGGAAGACAACAAAAGGGCTTGGAGTTCAAAGTTGAAATTCGCCCTATGGGCTGATCGGGTGACTACAAAGAGATCTATAGGTCTCTCCCCTTTCCAGTTAGTCTACGGAGTCGAAGTTGTCTTCCCTTCTCAGCTGGCCATTCCCATAGATAAATTCTTCCAGGATTATCAAGAAGAGCCCAATGACATGATCAGAAGGATTCATCAGCTAGTAGAGGTCCAGCAGGTTAGAGAGCAGACAGTGGATAGGATTCAGGACCATCAGCAAAAGATCAAGCAGGTCTTTGATAGGAAGGCCAAGAAGGAGCGGTTCCAGATAGGAGACCTGGTGCTAAAATGGGATGCTCCTAAACAAGATAAGGGCAAACATAGCAAATTTGAAGCCCTGTGGATTGGGCCTTTCAGAATCTCCGAGACTTTCTCAAATAACACGTACAGGTTGCGAGGTTTGGAAGGCAAAGAAGTTTTCAGCAGCCCAGTGAACGGGCATTTCCTGAAGAAATGTTTTGTTTGAGTCTCAGATGGCTGCTTTGTTTGTAAATATTGTCCTTTTGTTTCTTAGTTCTTTTTCGTTTTTTATTTCGCGACCTGATAATGACTCCATAGCCCAACAGCGAGGCACTGGAACTGCAAAATGAGTCCTTAGAGAATCACAGGGATGACTCTATCCCCCATGGAGCCTAATGTTAGTAACAATTGTGGTATCGGGGCACAAAGGTACAACAGGACAGAGAAATCGACGGTCAGAATCTTACAGAGGAGATCGACGAAATCTCGTCAGTCGTTAGATCTCGAGAAGTTGCGTTGGGTTTAAGCCCTAGTGTGCAGAGGAGCAATCCCGGGGGAGTCATCAGAATATTAGAGTCATTGGGGTTTCAAAGGGTAAGAGGACTGAGACCTTTCGAGTCTTGAAATACCGATGGAGATCCTAGTCGTTGATCTTGGTAGGACACATGTCATACATCAGGAGGAGAGTCGGGGTTCAGTTCATCGGAGAATCAGAGTTTTCGGAGGCAAGAAACTCTTACATGTAGGAATCACGATCCACAATTTCTGGACTGGATCAGAACCGTCCGTCAGCAGGGACACATGGCGAGAGATCCCGCAGAGGCGGGGATCGAGGAACTGAAAGTCCCGTGCACATGACAAAGGGAATCGCGATATCCCGATACGCGATTTCCCGACAGAGTTAAGGACCGTAGTAGGGGACAAGTGTCGGAAGGTCAATCTTTGTAGGGAGACAACGCCAAGTGGCATCGGCATATCGGGAGTCGGGGATCCATGAGGACAGTGGATCACAACAGCGCAAGTGCCGATTTCCCGACGGGGAAATATCAAACCCCGAATTTCCGATGGCGCCCAGAATCGGGCCTATGGTTCTGGTGCATGTTCATCAAGAAGGAGGCATGGGGAAGGGGTGTTTATGTTCGTCATTTGGCCACTCGAGCCCCGAAACGTCGGACTAAATCGCAGAGGGAAGACACAATGATGTACCAGATGCCAATTCGACGTGGGCTAAATCTCAGTACCCACTGGAGATTAATGAAGAAAAGAGAGGGTGTCTCAAACCTCACCTCGCTTATTTATTGCAGAGTATGGAGGTCCCAGCCGAAATTCTTCCCGGGAAGGTCCCCTGTACCATTTCTCTTTAGGAAATCCATGCCGAGTCTTCAATTCGCCAGAAGAACCTGCACATGCCAAGTCAACATTCAAAGGGTTCAGCTACCTCTAGCGCGGGCCATGCCGAATTAGGGTAGCGTATGACAGAGCAATGTAGGCCATATTTGATTGAGGCAACGCCCTCCATTGAAAGTTCTGAGACGCCTCTGCTGGGAAAAGGAAGGGAAGAGTATATGTAGGAATTTTTTCCATTTTGTAAGCATCGATGGTTGAGCAGGGCTCCCGGTTGTAAAACTTTAATGAAGCACTGTTTTCTGGTTATTTCTAGACTTCTGAGACTTCTTGCCTTATGAATGCCAGTTTCTTTACATCTTTGTTATATTGTGTTAGAGCAGCTCAGAATTGGAGGATCCAGTCGAGTTGTAGCTGTTATAGGATGATGTTGTAATGGATCACTGTAATGGTTATGGAGTCTCTAATTGGTTCCTGTGATTTCCTTAACGCTTAATGACTTGGAATTGGAGGATCCAGTCAAGTCTTCTCTTCAGTTTCTTGAATCCCTGAACCAAGAGGATCCTGCGTTCAGAGTTTTTCCCCTACAAACCGTTGTAAGCCTGTTGCCCAGAGCTATTTGTTCACCTTTCTTACTAAGTCTTCCACCTGCTCATCTTTTAATCAACCCACTGGCTGAAGTTAGGATTCCAGACCTCCTTTGTTCTTTACGTACCATATCCAGTCCCCGTGTTAGAGTGATATCTCCTCGAGCCTTTATCTCCATTTGATCATCCCTTTATAAACAAATCGTGATAGTAAATTGATGGGTGTTGGGCTCTGCTCCTGCAATCAATCCAGGAGTGACTTCCAACACTAACAGGTTGAATATTGTTGCAAGGAATAGAGGAAAAGAAGAAGGGGAAGAATAAATTTAACACTCCAATTGTTCACATTTTCCCAAGTTTTCTACAGTGACAATAGTTTGATGTTTTTACTGGAATTAATTAATTATTTTGAATTCTAACATCCCCCAGATTAACCAAGGAACATTACTAAGCAACGCATCAAACATAATTCTATTTTTCTAATCAATTCATGTAGCTTACCAGCTATGATTTAAACACGTTTTCGACTGATTTCTAATACCCATAATTAAATGCATCTACAACAATCTAAAAAAACATGAATGCAACTGATAGAACATCTATAACAACATATAAACCATTATCATTCACAGAGTAATTGCACAACCATGAACTCATAAATAACTTAGAAAAATACACAAACACATATCTTTAAAAGAGAGTTTTTGCAATCAGTTATTTGGGAAGGATGTTCCACCCAATCATAGAACTCTTGTTACAAATTTCAACAGTAATTCACCCATGAGCTGGGGCTAGGAATCCACAAAATAAGGGTTCCTCTCACGGTCCCCCATGGCTCCATATCACACAACCCGCTGGTTTTCTCCTACAACTATCCTGAATTTCCTCCAACTCTCTTCATCTTGACCTTTCCAACTCAAGGAATTTACCCCTTCACTGCTCTCAATACATCGGGCATCCCATTCATTTATCATGGTATCTTTGGCACAAGTAGCTAGGAATATATTAGCTGGGAACTCAAGGGAATTCACTACTAGAAAAAATACCATCAAAAACACCAACAAACACTTGTTGATATAGTGCAACTCACCCAGGAGTTCACTCCTTAGGAATAACAACCTGGATATTCAATTTCCAACTCCAAAATGCTCCAAAATCACTCCATCATGATCTATAATTCCCCCAACCTTTTTCTTTTCCAACTCCCAAGCTCTTCTCCCATGTTCTCTACTATTTTTCATGTAAAAATTGAATGTATCCAACTGTATGTTGCTTCCCATACGAATTTCCTCTCTTTCCCCAAGATAATTGATTCCTCACTCTCCCCAATGTTGATTTTACTTTAGCCCCATGTTGTCCAATAACTATGGGATGTGATTCTCACCCCCACCCTATGATAGGTATTCAATGATTGGGATATCATACACTCAACTGGAAAATAGAAGGTTTCCCCAAGTAATAATAAAATTCATAAATGTGGGTTTGAATCTATACCAATAAATAATTTTCTTTTGGACCCCTCTTGGACACTCTCTAGGAATTCCCCCTCTCTTGTGGATTAATCAACCCCCATCTTTGTCCATATCCGAGTAGCTGATATTATATTATATTTGCAATTCAGAAAATACATTTCACATTTACATTGTTTGTCCATAACCACATTTATATCTACATTATGCATTAATTTAATTGGGGATTATAGACATAATCTCTCATTCTTCTCAACATGCTAACCCAAAGAATGTGTTTCCTTCACTTCCTCTATTCCATCGGGCTACATCATTATTTTATCAGGGCTATTAACATAGGCGATCACGAATTTCAAAGATATAGTTCTGGTAAGTAGCTACCCAAAATGGAGTCTTGCATTTTCAACTTCTATTTTCTTCAAAATTAGAAAAACTTTGTGGGTATTCTTCCCACATGTTTGATTCTTACTCCCTTGTAGCATCTTCTAGACTGCAACAGGTCCATTAAACCTTTACCATCCCTATGGATTTGTTCCTAATAATTTTGATTTTCTGGTCCAGGATGTGTACTGGTTCCACCCGGAAATCCCCTTCATGCTCCACCTGGATCATAGTCCAATCAATTATGTGGTTAGGGTTGGGCATATATTTATTTAATAATGGCACATGGAATACATTATTCACTCTTATGGATGCAGGAAATTCTATCATGTATGCAACTGGCCCTATATTTTCTAATATTTTAAAGGACCACAATATCTTGTTGCCAACTTCGGGAAACAACCCAATATTATTGAACTCTTTTTTGCGTTAACTTTTAGAAAAACATGTTCTCCCACTTTAAAATATCTAAACACTCTATTCTTGTTTGCATAACTTTTCTTCCTATCCTAGGAAACCTTTACATTCTTCTTTATCCTTTCCATCTTCTCGTCCATTTCCTTTGAAAAATCTATCCCAACAACTGTATTGTTTACTGGATTATCCCAACTCATTGGTTTATTACACTTCCTACCATACAATGCCTCAAATGGACTCAGTCTCAATGAGTCTTGATATCCATTATTGCAGGAAAATTCCACTAAGTGGATATAATACTCCCACTTTGATGGTTGATCCATCACATACATTCTAAGCATGTCCTTAATTATCTCATTGGCCCTCTTTGTTTTCCCATATGATTCTGAGTGATACGTCTTCTAAGATTCATATTTGTCCCAAATCCTTTGAACAAACCCTACCAAAATTTGGATGTAAACTTGGAGTCTCTGTTTGAAACTATTGCCTTAGGCACTCCATGTAGCTTGGAAACTTCCTTCATGTAAATATCTGCAATGTTTGTTTCCTTGTGTGTTGTCTTCATAGGAATAAAATGTGTTGCCTTAGTCAATTTGTCCACCACCACCATGATGGAATCATGTTTCTTCATTGTTCTGGGTAGTTTAGTAATAAAATCAACTGTCACAACTTCCCACTTCCATTTCAGAATGGGAAATGGTTGTAGAAAACATGTTGGGTGTCTATGCTTAGTCTTCACTTTATGGCATTCTAAACATTTGGCTATTTAATTAACCACTTATTTCTTCATTCCTGGCGAAAAGTATTGGCTCCTTACAATTGTAATGGATTTATGATATCCTGGATGCCGAGCATATGGCACATGATGCATTTATATTAGCACTATATTTTTCAACTCCATGGAATTTTTCACATACACCTTGCCTTTGTACAAGAGGATTCCATCCTCTTTCAATTCATAATCCTTAAAATTTTGTTGTGAATTTTCTTGCTTTAAGTTTTCCTTTATTTGCAAATAAAGCTTATCTGAATTTGTTGCTTCAAGAATTTTTTCCTTTAAATATGTCTTCTACATGCTAATGGATTAAATATGCACTTCATGGGCTCTTCTACTAAGTGCATTAGCCACTTGATTTTATTTACCCTTTATATGTTTAATTTTGAAGTCATACTCACTAAGAAACTCTAGCCATCTACTTTTCCTAGCACTTAATGTTGGTTGTCCAAATAAATGTTTTAGACCACAGTGGTATGTTCTTAGCTCAAACCTCCTCCCCATGAGATAATGTCTCCACATTTTTAATTCATGTACAATTGTTGCTAATTGTAGATCATGAGTAGCATAATTTCTCTCATTCTCCTTTAGTTTTCTAAATTCAAAACCAGGGATAACTTTAAGTATGAAAATTTATATTAAAATGCAGAAACATGGGATAATCTTATTAGTCCTTAATATGCAAAATGTAAAATGTTTGGTGATAGTTTTGTAAAAATATTCAAATTTCTAAGGATTTTATATAGTTTCTATACATTTTTTGTGGTTTTAAAGGTAAAATAATTTTATTCTATGGAATTTGGGAAATCATTTTGAGAAAAAATGGAAATCGACAAATATTTTTTGGGGAAAAACCATGGAAAATTAGCCCATTGGAAAAATTTAGCCCCTAAAATAATCTATTTTCAAAACATACTACATGATATTTTTGACTAAGAACTCCAACGATCCCCTGGACACCTATGTACACACTACAAAGTCTTCATCTGGGTCTACAATCTTTAATATGGGCGGACTTGTCAAAATGTTTTTTAGCTGCTAGAAACTCTCTTCACAATTTGGTGTCCATTCGAACTTCACTCCCTTATTTTGCAAAGAAGTTATTGGGCTTGCAATATTTGAAAACCCTTTTATGAATCTTCAATAATAACCCGAAAGACCCATAAATTATCTGACCTTCATGACATTTATTGGTGTTGGACATCCTCTAATGGTCTCTATCTTCTCAGGATTGACTGCTATAACATCTGCTAAAATAATATGCCCCAAGTAATGGATATTATTTTGATAAAAGATGCACTTACTTAGCTTGGCATACAAATTATGTGTCCTTAAAATTTTTATCACCATTCTCAGATGCTCCTCATGCTCCTCTTCAGACTTAGAGTAGTTGTGAATATCATCTAAGAAAATAATTACATCTAAGTACTCCCTGAACACTCCATTCATTAGACACATAAAAATAGTCAGTGCATTTGATAGTCCAAATGGTACTACCATGAATTCATAATTCTGATACCTTTCTCTAAACGATGTCTTTTTGATATCCTCTTCTCTTATCCCCACTTGATGATATATTGATCTAAAGTCAATCTTGGAAAATATTCTTGCACCTTTCAATTGATCAAATAAATCATCAATCCTTGGAAGAGGACATTTTTTCTTTATAGTGACCTTGTTCAGCTATCTAAAATCAATACATAACCTTAATGTTTCATCTTTCTTCTTCACAAAAAGAATCAGCGCTCCTCAAGGTGAGACACTTGGGTGTATATACCCCTTCTTAAAAATATCCTCTAGTTTCATATGCAACTTGATCCAGATTGATGTCGGTGGCCTCCCACCTACTCCAACTGGCTCATTTTGGCAGTTTTCTAGTTCAATGGTTTTTCCTAGTTTTTGGGTCCCTGACTTCTGGGGTTTTTTTGAGACCCTAAACAACGTTTTTAGGGTTCTCCACAGTCAACATGTGTAGGGTTTGCCATAGGAAACATGTGTATTCCTCATATAGACCTTTCCAACAAGCTATCGTGTGCCTAAAACGAAGATCGTATGCAGAAGTTATGACCCTGAGAAGTTGATGTACTAACATACCCCAACAGGGTTGTACTAGCTTACCCAAAAGAAGGGATTGAATATGGACCGCCTCAAGACAACCAGTCTAGGCCACAAGAAAAGAAGTACACCGGAAAGACAAAGAAACACATCGGGAAGTGGTGCGACTTCCATAAGATCCCCTAGCATAACATTGTTGATTTCCTCTCAAAGTAGTCATTGGTGGTTGAGGTGAAAGAATCTTAATCAAATGTGGGTTCTGACTCTGATTCAGAACCAGAAAGGGGGAGAAATATCATTAATGCAGAACCCAGTGCTACTGTTTCTACCACTAAGCTCCAACCCGGTGAACCAAATGACCCAGAGGAAGTCAAGTGCCTTTTTCATTCACAGATGTGGGTGAAGGATACCCCAATGCACTTCATCATTAATAGCAGTATCCAGAAGAACCTCATCTCAGCAGAGGTTGTCAAGTGACTCACCCTGCTGACAACACTGCACCTGCAGCCTTACACCTTTGGATGGATCCGTCAAGGAAGAGACATCCGCGTCAACCAACAATGTCTCTTGTCATATGGCATCAAGCCCTTGAAAGACGAGGTATTGTGTGATGTTTCCCCTCTCAAACGTTGTAATGTTCTTTTGGGCCAACCATATTTATGGAAATTCCATGTTGTATATGAGTCTAGGCCTCTCAGTGTTATTATTACTTTGAACAAGAAATTGTACACGATACCAGAGGCAGTCCCACCTAGTTCTATTTTCTTGATTTATGCCAAGCAATGTAGGAAGGTCATCTCTCATACGGGGAAGTTTGTCTCCTTCGTGATTCTCTCTCATAATGAGTGGAACATCATAGCCACATCCAGGGTCTCTGCGTCCAACCTCCCCACACAGCAGAAGCAAGTGGATAAGGTCGTGGAAGAATACTCAGATATATTATCCTCACCTATCGAGGTACCTCTAAACAGTCAGGTCAAGAACCCCATCGATCTGACCCCCAACGCACCACTTCCCAATGGGCCAGTCTACCATCGCTCTTTGTTAGAGAATGAGGAGATCGAGCGGCATATCCAAGAACTACTCCACAAGGGGCACATCCATCCCATCTCATCACCTTGTGGGAGCCCAATCGTGTTGGTACAAAAGAAAGATGAAACGTGGTGACTACGCATTGATGATCGGACCCTGAATAAAATCACAGTAAAAAACCCGTACCCGATTCCCCGAATCGACGACCTCCTTGATTAGATCATGGGGGCCAAATACTTCAGTAATATTGATCTGAATTTTGGCTACCACCAGGTCCCAATATAATAGACAAATCAAAGGAAGGCCTTTTTGAATGGTTGGTCATGCCCTTTCACTTGAAAAATTCTCCAGCCACTTTCATGAGGATGATGGATGATATCCTGCAACCATTAACCAATACTTTTGTAGTGGTGTATCTGGATGACATTCTCATTTACATCAAGACTTAGGTAGAACACTTACAACATATTCATCAGGTTATGCACACCCTATGACAGCACAAGCTATACGCCAACTTGGAAAATTGTTGCTTCAACATGGATAGGGTCCATTACCTAGGCTACATCATAGATCAGCATGGTGTACATGTCTATCCAGCCAATATCCAAGTCATCCGTGACTGGCCAACCCCAACCACACTCACTGAGCTTCAAAGCTTCTTCGACCTTGCCAATTTCTACCCTAAGTTCGTGTTGGGATTCTCCCATATTGCATGGGCCCTCAACCTAGTAACCAGGGGCAGTGGTAAGGATAAATTCTTGTGGGTTCAGTCCCAACAACAAGCGTTCGATGATTTGAAGCATCACTTGTGCTCATTCCTGGTACTTTCACTACTTTTGGCACACGGGCAAACCCGAGGTTCAATGCTTAACAATGCACCAACAAAACCTTGATTACCGATTGTTAGTAACAATTGTGGTATCGGGGCACAAAGGTACAGCACGACGGAGAAATCGACGGTCAGAATCTTACAGAGGAGATCGACAAAATCCCGTCAGTCGTTAGATCTCGATAAGTTGCGTCGGGGTTAAGCCCTAGTGTGCAGAGGGGGAGTCCCGGGGGAGTCATCGGAATATTAGAGTCATCGGGGTTTCAAAGGGTAAGAGGACTAAGACATTTCAAGTCTCAAAATACCGATGGAGATCCTAGCCATTGATCTTGGTAGGACACACGTCAGACATCAGGAGGAGAGTCGGGGTTCAGTTCATCGGAGAATCGGAGTTTTTGGAGGCAAGAAACTCTTACATGTAGGAATCGCGATCCACGATTTCCCGACTGGATCAGAACCATCTGTCAGCAGGGACATGTGGCGAGAGATCCCGCGGAGTTGGGGATCGGGGAACTGAAAGTCCCGTGCACATGACAACGGGAATCGCGATATCCCGATACGCGATTTCCCGACGGAGTTAAGGACTGTAGTAGGGGACAGGTGTCGGAAGGTCAATCCTTGTAGGGCGACAACGCCAAGTGGCATCGGCATATCGGGAGTCAGGGATCCATGAGGACAGTGGATCACAATAACACAAGTGTCGATTTCTCGACAGGGAAATCCCGAACCCCAAATTTTTTATGGCGCCCAGAATCGGGCCTATGGTTCTAGCGCCTGTTTATCAGGAAGGAGGCATGGGGAAGGGGTGCCTATGTTCGTCATTTGGCCACTCGGGCCCCGAAACGTCACACTAAATTGCAGAGGGAAGACACAATGATGTACCAGATGCCAATTCGACGTGGGCTAAATCTCAGTACCCGCTGGAGATTAATGAAGAAAAGAGAGGGTGGCTCAAACCTCGCCTCGCTTATTCATTGCAGAGTATGGAGGTCCCAGCCGAAAGTATTCCCGGGAGGGTCCCCTGTACCATTTCTCTTCAGGAAAGCCACGTCGAGTCTTCAATTCGCCAGAAGAACCTACACACACCAAGTCAGCATTCAAAGGGTTCAGCTACCTCTAGCACGGGCCATGTCGAATTAGGGTAGTTTATGATAGAGCAATGTAGGCTAGATTTTATTGAGGCAACGCCATCCATTGAAAGTTCTGAGACGCCTCTGCTGGGAAAAGGAAGGGAAGAGTATATGTAGGCATTTTTTCCATTTTGTAAGCATCGATGGTTGAGCAGGGCTCCCGGTTGTAAAACTTTAATGAAGCATTGTTTTCTGGTTATTTCTAGACTTCTAAGACTTCTTGCCTTATGAATGCCAGTTTCCTTACATCTTTGTTATATTGTGTTAGAGCAGCTCAGAATTGGAGGATCCAGTCGAGTTGTAGTTGTTATAGGATGATGTTGTAATGGATCACTGTAATGGTTACGGAGTCTCTAATCGGTTCTTGTGATTTCATTAACGCTGAATGACTTGGAATTGGAGGATCCAGTCAAGTCTTCTCTTCAGTTTCTTGAAGCCCTGAACCAGGAGGATCGTGCGTTCAAAGTTTTTCCCCTACAAACCGCTATAATCCTGTTGCCCAGAGCTATTTGTTCACCTTTCTTACTAAGTCTTTCACCTGCTCATCTTTTAATCAACCCACTGGCTGAAGTTAGGATTCCAGACCTCCTTTGCTCTTTATGTACCAGATCCAGTCCCCGAGTTAGAGTGATATCTCCTCGAGCCTTTATCTCCATTTGATTATCCCTTTATAAATAAATCATGACATTAAACTGATGGGTGTCGGGCTCTGCTCCTGCAAGCAATCCAGGAGTGACTTTCGACGCTAACATTTATGGCGCCGTTGTCGGGGATGAAATTGAAGATTTTCCCTGGGTAGAACGACATTGAGCCTCTGAATCCGAAGGTGCATTGGATTATCAGAGCCTTTCAAGATTGCTAACATGCACCTGGTGACTCCATTGTGACGACTCCACTGTGGTGGACCTGCCCTGTCAATTGTGGCTTTCAGGGGTAGGCATATGCGGTCTCATCCACAGCTGCCTCTAGCTATGCCTGAAACGGATCCAGAGGCGGTGCTCAGAAGGGGAAAGGCCTCTGAAGAAGAAGTGTCCATCACTGAACCAGGTAATCCACCACATCCTTCTGTGGAAGCTCCTTTTTCTCCCCCTCAGTTTCCCGACAGGACTGTTTCTGCAGTTTCTCGTTTCCTAAATTTTGGGAGTGTTCCTGTCGAGTTTTCCTCTCCTGGTCTGGGACCGGAGGGTCAATACCATGTCACTCTCCTCTCCCCTGAAGCTATACCCTGGCGTAGACCCAGGACCGCAGAATATTTCCCTACGCCTAGTTTAACCACTCCTGTGCAAAGACGAGCACCCGCTGACTTGAGCTCGATAGCCTTCTCCTTAAATCCCCTCTTGTTTCCCACTCCACTTCGAGACACATTCCCAATAACCCCTTTGTGAACTCCTTCTCCTCCAAATTCTCCTCCACCTAATATTCCTATGGCTGGTGCTAATCCCCCTCTGAATAGAATGGACGCCATAGTTTCTTCTAGGTATGCTCCCTTGATCTTACCTAATCCCATGAATCCTTTCCCTGCTGGGGATTACTTGAAATATATGCCCAAGTTCACCATGGAAGGGGACATAACTACGGAAGAACACCTGGCTTCTTTCTACAGTTATGCAGACAACCTGAACATTGGAGATGAAGATGTCTGGATGAGGGTTTTTGTCCAGAGCCTTGATGGTGAGGTAAGGAAATGGTTTAGAGGATTAGCTCCCGTATCTATTGCTGGAATTGAAGCTCTGGATAATGATTTCCTGAGGCAGTGGGGAGATAAGAAGGATTTCATGTATTATATGACTGAGTTCGGGTATTTGAAGAAGATGGAAGGATATTCTGTCTCTGACTTCTCTAAAAGATTCAATAGGATGTACAATAAGATTCCTGATGAAATAAATCCATCAGAAGCTTCGGCCAAGATGTCCTATGCTAGTGCGTTTGGCCCCGATTTCTATCTTTTATTGAGAGAAAGAAGTTTCGCCTCCTTAAATCAAATGCAAGATGCATCCATAGAAGTGGAATCCAATGTATTAGCAGCCGATAGATTGAGGAGCGAGGCTGACGCAGGCAGAAGAAAGGGAAGATCTGAAGCCTCAACTTCGGGCCCATTGGTGCCCCACCTTCAAGTAGACGAACTAACCAAGATGGTGAAGTCTCTGTCTACAGAGATGGAAAGAATGAAGGTAGAGAGGAGGAAAGCATACAAGGGCCCTCAGAGCACCGAAAACAAAGGAGGTTTTCGGAGGCCAAACAATATCGCTACCCCGATGATGCAAAGAGACAGAGATGACCAGAAAATTCATGCCCCTTTTCAAAACAATTTTGTGGCTGAGGGAGAAGAAGGGGAAGCAGGTGAACTTGAGCCTGAAATCCGTTGCTTTGGAGATACTCCTCCTTTTCCTCATCTCACTCAATCAGCATACGAGGACTCTCTCATGGACAGTCAGCTAAATGAATTGAGCAAGGGAGAAAAGGTTGGCGGCGGTCAAGGCAAGTACAACCTGAGGTCCAACAAAAGGACAGCAGCACCTGATATTCCTGAGCAGTCCATTAGAGCAGA
>SNQJ01S0250138.1:0-12888 GCA_010110895.2 Picea sitchensis
ACAGTGCGCAGCTACCTTTGAAACAAAAGACTTCCCTGGGTTGATAATTTATGTTTCACTTGGTTGTTTAAAATTAATTAAGCAATTATAGTGACCAACAAAAAGCATGGAAGAATTATCAATCACAAGAATCAGTAAATTATTTACAAGAAATAAGAGAACACCAATAGAAGTGATAATTATTATTAATGGAATATACCAGAGAATGCTTAACTTATGATTTAGTGGTTTCATCCTTTTCTTTCCTTGGCATTTGTATCCTGGATGGATATCCGGGTCATGGGAGGAGCGCACAACAAGTCCTTGATGGGTCATTGCATCAACAAAGCCCACCATTAGTGATTATACTAGTGCTTTGAAAGAAACCAAAAAAAAATATAATAGAACAAAAGTATAGTTACAGTGAATGACAGATTTAAACATAGTAAAATAGATGACGACATTGGCTTCCATAATACACAGACAAGTATAAGTCGAGTTGTGATGAAGACAGGTCTCGAACCAATACCTTACCACAATGTTGGACTCTGAAACCCTCCCCAAATAAAGACTATAGAGAGTAATAAGAACAAGCAGTCATCATAGGGCATGTCAGGACCAGACCCTTATGAGGTCGACTTGCTACAGTTAGCGTCATCAATAGAGAAACTATCGATGTAAACTTTTATTCGACAGAGGCAATACCCTTATAGAAATACTCATAGAACTTTAATAATCAAAAGACACATACCATAAGGAGTTCCCAAGATTTAGACGTGAATGTCTTATGTAGTATTTGTTTTCTTTACCAAATAAGTGATGGCTAGAGGCTCCATTGAAAAGGACAAGTGAAGGAACTATATGGAATGTCGAACGAGAGGACTCAACCTTCATAAAGGAAAGGTTGGGAGTGAAAGAGTTGTCACACACATGGTACCCTAACCCGTTTAACATGAAAAACTCGCATGTATTCGACCCTGGTCTCGTCCTATAACCACTGGGTACGAGCGTGGAGTAGTGTAACCTTGGGCATACCGAAAACCCTAAAATAATTACCAATAGGATAAACTGACAAGTCTTTAAGCTTTGAACGAGGAGATAGAGTGCCGAAAATTCTCGGTATACCAAAAATAAATACATGAAAACTCTGTGATAAGAACTACAAGTAAAAAGGCCTTCATCGATTTGAACCACCAAATCTCTAAGCCTCTGGTTTAAGGTTACATAATAGGAAAAAATTACCAGGAAAATGGGTCGGGTCGACTGAAAGGTTGATCAACGACCTCCAGTGTACATTTATTTCCCTCATCCAAAAGAACCAACCAGAGAGCTAGTACTATTTTCTCGAGGAGTCACAATGACGAGGAAAGAGCTCACCTAAAATCTAAGTGAAGGGTGTACTACTAGAGTAAATTTCGAAGGAAGTTGGACCATGTGCTAGGATGGAGTTGGCATGTTGGGATTAGGGAAGGCCAGGTGGGAGAGCCATCAAGACTGGTGTGTGCAAGACCCTTATTAAACACAGGCACAGAGCCTTAATTCTTTTCTGACAGATGCATTTCCTCCCTTTACCAACCAAGATACGAAATTAATGACAGTCACTTCATGACTATCCAGTTGTAACTGTTCGGTCACAAACTAATTCATTTAGTTAGCTTACCTTTCTATATTCTCCATCGGCGGTATGACTTTTAGTTACGAGTTAGTTGCATAGGGATTTTTGCATGATAATTGTCTGGTTTAAAACCTTAAGTCGAGTGACTACCAGTGTTATGACCATGTCTGATACTTAACAGAAAATGTTTCAGTGACTTGGGAATTGACAAAATAGTATCACTAACCATGACTTAATACAAGCTTACACCAAGGTCATAACTCTCGACATTTACATAGTTTGATGGATATGCTATTACCATAGGGCAATGTTTTAAACTTCCGTGTAACATGAAGAATCCTAATGAACATCATATACAGGTGGTTGGGTATATATATAAGTATTAATAAGATTTATAAGAGAGAAATATGTGTGGAAAAGGTATTGTAAAATTTTGACAACCCATCATATAAAGTATGGTGATTAGTTTAACATAGTACTATCCCCATGTAATAGTTAGAACGCCAATTTGTAATCAGGGTAAAATTTAAATATCATGTTCTACAACATTATTAAATGAAAATTTGGAGATTAATGTACCATTAAAAAATAAAAAATAAAAGGAAATTTATGTCAAATTAGAGGTATATTACATATGGTATCAGAGTGGAGTTTATAACACTGGGCCTTGAATAGGGCAACATTAACACTTTGACATATATATATTGTTACTTATGCGAAACTAATAAATTTTTTTTTTGCTACAAATAGAATACTTCTCTATTTCGTGTTAATCATGGTAGATCAAAATGATGCAGAAATCAGGATGGAAGGAAATCCAGAACAGGGACCTCATAGAGATCCAAGGTAGAATAGTGATGGAAGCTCTCCTACATAAGTATTGGAAACAATGAGGAATCTCATTGTTGAGCTGCAGGTTTTCAAAGTGGAAAACGAGAAATTGAAGAAGGCACAGCAGGAACAACAAGAGATAAATGAAGTCCTGGTGCGTAGTATATTGACCAAGAAAATCCCAAAGGATGGTAACCATGATCAAGAGGTCAGCAAAAGGGCCTCCAAAAACTCTGGGTCGGAAACAAAAAAAGGAGATAGTTCATCTGAAAGAACACCTTCAACTGAAGACAAAACTAAAATAGACAAAAAAAGAAAACAAGTAGACCACCTTGAAGGAGAATTAAAAAAAATTAAACCAACCACCTTTGATGGAGAATCCAGGACAGGAGAATAAGTTGAGGCATTGTTACCCATGATTTTGGTCATCATGATGGTGTACTCAGGCTCTTCATAAGAACTTTCTCCTGAGAAAAGTTAATTTCATCTCTTCCCAGAAAACTCACTTTTGAAGAGGGTTCGCAGGCTGCTAATATATCAGGGTGCGAGAATGAACCATTCTTGCAAGCTGCCTTAAGCCAGGGTGTGAACTTCTCACACTATACTGAATAGCTAGGGTGCGAACTCGTCCTAAAGCATGGAAAAAGATGAATTCTCGATGGTTCTAGAAGGGAATCTTCTAGAAGAATGGGTTGGCATTCGAATGGTTATCCTTGTACTGGATTCCCTGATATTGTGGGATCATTCTTATCCAAGTAACTATCTCATTCTCTCCTATATATTGAGGGAATTCTCATGGAAAAAGTTAAGCAAGATTCATTGGAGAATTGGTAAAAGAATTGTGTGAAGGACTTAGCTTGAACAACAGCTTGGAGACTCTAGCAAGTCTATCAAGAGGATTTGATCTTCTTCATGCAAGGATTGAGCAAGTGTGTGTGTTGGAGCCAAGAGCCATCGAAAGGAAGCTTGCGACATCAAGGCTATCAGGTTGTAATCTTTACTTTCAATTAATATGATATAGTGACATGTCCCTTTCCCATAAAGCTATTCTCACTTTATTGTGTAATTCCTTGATCATACACATAAGTTGACAGTTGAATATATTTTGCTATCTTCACTTTGGTTGTTTTTTCTTGTCTTGGTATTGACCTCACGAGAGCACCGGAGTGAAGTGGGAGAAACATAGACCCTAGGAAGCGATACTAAGGTATGTTACTTGTTCCTCCCTACTAGCTAATTCAATGGTCAAAACTTAGGGAAAGAGTCATATCCTGTCTTGTTTTGTTCTAGATCCAGGTGGATCTAGGGAGATCTGTTAGTGTCTACACCTACCGATTAGTCCGATAACAAAATTGGCGAATCCACTGGGGATTATAGCCCGTTTTCTTTGTGGTTTTTGGTATTTTCCTTGGCCATTTGTTCTTGTATTACCTTTCTCCATTCATATCAATCTCCGAGTCTTTAGGATACCCTGATAGACCCTCTAGGTCCAGAGGCCTCCTCAAATTTTGTATCTTTTTCCAAAAATTTGACTAGTTTCAAACATTCTTGCACTGCACTTCATAGTAGCCTGCGAGAATCTATAGGGTTCACACCCTGCTTTTAGGTTCAGTGCGAGGTTCTTGTACTCTTCTCAAAGCCCACCTGTGAGAATCACTAATTCTCACATTGTGTAATATTGCCAGCCTGTGAACTCATTTTTTCAAAGTTTTGGATTTGAGTTTTTGCATCTTGAATTGCCCAGATCAGTTTAGATGCTTAAAATGAGTCTCTTGGACCATTTATTGATGTTCTTTTTGTCTTTTTTTTCGTGCACGAATAGTCTTAGGATTTCAAAGGCTCTTCCTGTCACTTGTTCTTGACTTTCATTTCTTGACTTTTCTTGGCAAAGCTATACTCTCTGATTTTAGAATCTGAGTGTGCTTGTTTGGTTAAGGACCGGAAATCAGTTGAAAGTTGAGTTTCTTGGTCTTTACCATTTACTTATTGTTTGAAAGATCACTTTTATTATGCAATTGAAAAGACTACATTGGTTTGCTTGTTATTTTTGTTTTCATTGAAAGAGTGGTTTGGGTTTTTATCATTGCTTGTTCATTGGTTTTTTATTTTCTGTACTCTCACTATCATGGTGTGGGTCCTTTTTGAAAAGTGAACAAACTTTTTTCTTTCAAAAATCATTTTCGTCTTAGAAAACATTGAAAATCAATTGTTGAAATTATTGAAAAAGAAGCAATAGATAATTGTTATTGATGCGTGATTAGTTGCATTTGCATTTTAAAGGAAATTGTGTCTTGTAGTTCAAAGTTTGATCCAGAAAACTTCTCTCTCCCTTCCATAGATAGGATTCATTGAACTAAAATCGCTATATTTCATTCTCATGCATGCATCGTTGGGTCAGAGTTTTATACAACATCAGTTTCATCTCCGTTTCCTTTGAGTAAACAACAGTTCTTAATAACATTGCGCAATTGTAAAATTTACCTAGTAACTCTTTTCTAGGGCTCTATTACACCAACATTTTGCTAGGCTAGTGCTTTGGAATAGGAAGAAAGATACACTCTCCAAAGCACAAAACACAAAATAGCATCTTGTGTTAGGGAGTGTTAAATTCCATTTGCAACATCTTGTCCAAGGAATCCCTTCTCACACAAGGGTCAAACACGAGGTCGCATTGATATTGACAGAGTTACTCACCTTGATTTGTTGATATCAGTGTAAAGATTGCACGTATTACGGGGGTCACTCGGAGGTATACCCACAATGATGAGTGGAAGCCTTTTGAGTTGATTTCGGGCTAGATACCCTGCCCTTGCATGTGGATCGGAATGTTGACTATCCCCCCAGGATTTATTGTTGTTGGTGGTAACCTTAGTGGCCTATGTTTCTAGGTTCTTACATGAGGTGACTGTGAAGGGGAAAGTCTTCACGGTACCTAGAATTGACGTTGACCAAACTCACTTGGGCTCCATGGAGGGTATACCCACGATTATGTGTGGGAGCTTGCACCAGGGTGTAAGTCCATTAAGCAAGTCGTCAATGTAGCTTTTCCACCCTAGCCCAACCCCTTCTCGTCTCGTTGTTCCGACATTCGATTTCATCACCAACTAGTGGCTTCGGAATTAGAAGGTCTTGTTTGCTTGGTGATTTCTTCCTCGATTTTGTTTACTAGTGTGTGTTGTTTGTTTATCGAAGTTGACCATAAGATTTTCTTCGTGAAGTTTGTCACTCATTTACAATATCTCCTCCATGTCGTTCACGTAGAATGCAAGGTTTATCTCCAGAGCATCTGGACGGTTCTCAACCCTTGCCTACAAGTACACCTGAGGGATCTCCTCGGAAAAGTGAAGTCACAGTCGTCACCATGCCACAAGTGGAATGAACTGACTCTCTAGAACATTTTCGAATTACAAATACTCAAGAGGACTTTCGACTTCACCATTATTCTGAGCGACCGTTTATGCGACTGAATTCTTCCGGAGACTTAGTTGTTACGTCTTCTGGATCACCAGTTGGACCCTTTCCAGGCATATAAGGCCAATATCTTTTTTATTCTACAGGTATTTTCCAACGGGACCTTTTTGGTCCAGGTTCACCTGTGATTTCCAAAATCAACCCACCTGTGATTTCCGAAATCTCTAGTCTAGAGACTATACCGTTGACTACCGCTTATCACTTTACCGTCCTTGCCGAAATGGCCCATCTCACAGATTCTACGAGTGTTCCAACTGGGTTTACTGTGGTTAGTCTTTCTCCCATCAACACACCGCAAACGCCCAACATCACTCCGACACTACCACCCGGATACTGTGCATTGAATGCTTCCATTCCTACTCCTGCGCAAACTCCATCTGGCTCTCCTGGTGGTCCTTCTTCTTCTAAGCACTCTCTTCCTAGTTTTATTCCAACACCTTCTTCATCTTCTACTGGAAGTCTTAATCCTAGTGGTGCTATTCCGTCATTCACTCCAAATTACCAGTTTCCGGTTGGTGGACAATTTCACCAAGGTGGTATGACTCAACCCCCTCTCAGTGGGAATATTCCTTTTGAAACGCAAATCCCAATTGGAACACAACCCCCAATTGGAACATTGCCTCCAATTGGAACACCACCTTCGATGGGAGGACCGACCCCACCTTATGGGCAAAACATACCTCCCTCCTTGGCCCAATATTGGAATCAATTGATACAACATCCTCCTCAATCGACTGGGGAGCAGTAGTTTCCAGCTGTGTCCGTAATACTCCCTAGTATGGGCCAACCATATCCAGGTTTGTTCAATCCCATTTGGGGGGTGAATGCTCAAACTCAAGTCCCTATTCTAGGGTATAATCCAATGGGATAATATCCTCTCCAACCACCATTGAATCTGTATGGGTATTCACATTATATGCAGACTGCTTATGGTCCTACTAGTTTGTCAATAGGGCTTCATCCCCAAAGCCACCAGTACCCGTAGGTGAATCGACAACTACCCTTTATCACCACTTTGGATCTTCTGGATTTGTCAAGGATTTTAAATGATCCTATTCGTCACTCTCCCCAATGGCCTGCTATACTAGCCAAGCTTCCATCAGACATTCCTAAATTCGATGGAAAAGCGAGAGAGGACCCAAACAATCAGGTTATGACTTTTCACCTATGGTTCTCATCCAACTCGTTGATGGATGACTCTATTCGTTTATGTCTTTTTCAATGAAACCTCACAGGTTCAGCTGCGAAGTGGTATATCGAATTGCCATGAGGTTTCTTCTCTGACTTCAACACCCTAGCTATGTCTTTCCTTATGCAATACCAGTTACTGATCCGTTATGACATGGGGACCGAGATTTTGACTTCCTTCAAACAGAACAAAGCCACTCATATATCCGATCACATCCATGAGTGGCGAAGGAGACGACGTCTCATTAAACTTGAGCTCCCTGATCAGTTGTTGGCAGAGTGGTTCACAAAATCATTTGTGAATGACATCGATCGTGACATTTCCATGGGTGGCATAGTCACGGAAGAGCAGGCTATAAGTCGTGCTCAATATCTTAACCTCGTTTACTCACAAACGGGGACCCTTTACGATTTACTACCTGACTTACCTCATCCTTCTACTTCCAGCACTTCTACTACTCCAGTTGCATCGCATGCAATTGACGGTGTGATTGGTACTTTCCAAGCCCAACCACATTCCGCTTCAAGCACAAACCCCAAATTTGATTCTTCTAATGTTCAAAATTCTCTGTCTCCTGCCCCTCCCACCGGTAAGACTTCTGAGGTAAATGCACTTCAATCTACGTTCCTTCTGGTAAAAACAAATCTAAAAAGGGAAGGGGTAAGAATAAGGAGGGAAAAAATACTCCTCAAGCAGAGAAAACCAAAACTACCCCTGTTGACAATCGAGATAAGTGCAAACCACGATACCCTTTTCTTATCTGTGGTGATGATCACTACATGAAGGATTGTCCACGATGTGCCGAGGTCACTAAGTTCCTTCAAGGAGCTCCAAAACCACCTGCACCAGCCATTTTATCCCAATCCTTCCTGTCTCAACAATAGGCTCAGTTGGTCATCCATGACCAACCCTCATCTTCTACTACCTCCTATGTTTTGATGTGTAATGGAGATTCTAAGCAGAGCGATGTTGCACTCACCACTCGAGCCAAATATTATTATCCCTCTAAGGAGAATGTTGATGATTTACCCCCTTCCTTGGTACAACCCTCTCCCACGACTCCACCTACCAACAATCCTCTTCATCTCGAACGATCGAGCCTCGACATAGTTCTGTGACCTCCCCCAAAAGGTGTCGTTCGGAAATCGGATTTCAATCCTCATGCTCATGCTGCCCAGAACTATAGCATTGTTGAAGATCTAGCTCAAGCACCTTCTACGATGTCAGTCCTCGAAGTCCTTCAGAGTTGTCCTACACAACGGAAGGCACTATTGAAATCTCTCAGTGGAATTGATCCGATGGATATGAATTTAATAATCTTGGACTTGGAAGATCACATTCCAAGGTTACCCCCTCAACTCGCATTCCAGATCCAAGTGGTTGTCTTTGACAAAAACATTTGCCGAACTGTGATCGATGAGGGTGCCTCGACATGTGTTATGTCTCTTGATTGATGGAAAGCCATTGGCTCTCCTTCTTTGAATGAATCCCATAACACTCTTAAAGCCTTCAATGAATCCAATTTTAAGCCCTATGGTGTCCTTCCTTCATTGCCCATCACGTTAGAAGGCAAAACGGTCCAATTCGAAGTGGAAGTCTTTGACGCTCCCCTTGATTATAATCTTCTGCTTGGCTACAGCTGGATCGATTCCATGCACGCAATTGTGTTGACCCTTTTTCGTGTGGTACGTTTCACACATCAAGGTAAGGTTGTTACTGTCAACCAACTAGCCTTCTTTAATTCCGATACCCATACTGGAAACGTACCGTTTATTTCTAAAACCCCACCGGGTTATGAGAACGTCGGTGTAGGCCTTCTAAAAGACTCTTCGTTAATGGGTACTTTCTCCATTCCATCACCCGATGTTCCACGCTCGTATGTTTCTTCTATCAACATGATCTCCACTTTGCGTCACGAACCTCTTGTGTCTCACGACCCCTAGATAGTACCTGACCCTGGAGATCATCTTTGTTTCGGTGACACAATGTCGTTAAGTCTGGTTGAATCTGCCTATTAGGCCATTCAATCGGCAACACCTTCTACCCCCTCTCTTGGTCAATTGTCTCCCGATCCTTTTCGTGTCATTTTTCCCACTGACGAGATGATCATGTCTGTCATGGAGGACACCCCCTGGGATGATGTGCATCATCATTCCATCATTTTCTGGAGCAACAGACCATTGAGAATTACCAATGGATCTCGACTCCGTCGACCGTTGTCATCATCTCCACCATTCCTGAGTCTGCACATGATGTGTTTTCTGAAGGGAACTTAAGCAATATCTCACCCACTATTCCCCTTAACATATCCATCAAACCTGGGATTGTCGAAAATTTCCATATCAGAGCTTTGTGTTCTTTTGACGAAATCGTCACCTACACATCCCTTTTCAAAGAGTTTTGTGACATCTTCGCCTAGAGCTATGAAGAAATGTCGGGTATCGACCCTGAGATTGTGATACATGAGATAAAGACATACCCCGACGCTAAACCCGTCCGGTAATGCCTTTGTCCAGTTCACCCATGTAAAGCTGCTGCTATCAAGCTCGAAGTCGAGAAACTTATTAAAGTCGGCTTTATTTATCCAGTGGCTCTCACAGACTAGGTTTCCAATCTTGTCCCGATTGACAAGAAACAAGGCACCATTCGTGTATGCGTTGATTATAGGGATATAAACAAAGCTTGTCCCAAAAACAACTTTCCTACCCCCTTCGTCGATCAGATTGTTGACGATTGCGTCGGAAGTGAAATCTTCTCTCTCATGGATGGTTTCTCCGGGTATAATCAAATCAACATTGTTCTCGAGGATCAACATAAGACTGCTTTTATTTGTCCTTGGGGTACTTTTGCCTATTGAAAACTTCCTTTCGGTCTCAAGAACACTGGCGCAACTTTTCAATGTACTATGTCTTATGCTTTCCATGATATCAAGCACATCGTTCAACCATATTTGGATGATTTACCCACTCATTCAATGCGTCGAGTCGATCACCCAACCCACCTCTGAGCCATTTTTGTTCGCTGTCGGTTCTATCATATACGTTTGAATCCTCATAAGTGTGTTTTCTGCGTGGAATCCGGCCGCCTTCTAGGTTTTATCATTTCGCGTCAAGGGATCCGGGTGGATCCTTTAAAGGTTGAGTCCATCCTTAATCTCCCTCCTCCTTCTACTCTTTGCCAGTTACAAAGTTTGCAGGGGAAATAAAACTTTCTTCGTCGTTTTATCCCATATTATGCCGAGATAACTCATGGATTTATGCGGCTCTTAAAAAAGGGTTCAGAGTTTTTCTGGGATACCATTGCCAACAATTCTTTTGAAGCTTTAAAATTGTCCCTAATGCATGCTCCACTTCTCTTTCCCCCCGATTACAGTCGCAATTATTTCCTATACCTTGTTGCCTCGGATTACACCATTGGTATGGTTCTCATCCGAGAGATGATGCTAACGACGAACATGTTATCTACTACTTGAGTCGAAGTCTAACGCCTACTGAAATCAAGTATTTACATGTCGAGAAACTAGCCTTGGCTGCCATCCAAGCCGTCCAACGCTTCCTGCACTATATCCTCTCACGCAAGACTACAGTGATTTCTCATTACAACCCTATGCAACACATTCTCACCCATCAATTGCTATGGGGCAAATACTCCAAATGGATTTTGATACTCCAGGAGTTTGACTTGGAATTCGAACGTGCCAAGTCTAAGGAGTCCTTAGTCTTTGCTAAGTTGATATGCGACTTTCCCCATTCTGCAATAGAAAATGTAGCAGCTGATTCATTACCCGATGAATCTCTTTTCCTTATTAGCACTGATGATCTTTGGTATGGTGATATCATTATATATCTCCAAACCCAGACTTTCTAGCCAAATTTTTCTAGTACTGAACGATGTCAAATACGATACCAAGCTCGTCAATACATTATCCTTGGGGATACTCTTTATCGTCGGGGGATTGACTCTATTTTTCAACATTGTCTGACATTTGACGAAGCCGAGAAAGCTCTGAATGAATACCATTTTGGAGCCTGTGGTGGTCATATGTCTGGGTATGCTACTGCCCAGAAGATCTTACGAGCTGGTTATTTTTGGGCTTCATTATTTAACGACTGCATAATCGTTGTTCAAAAATACCATGCTTGCCAGACCTGTAATAACAAGATACGGTCACATCCTTCTCCTCTTCACCCTGTGGTCTCAGTTGGTCCCTTTGCGAAATGGGGCATCGATTTCATGACATGTCACCCTCACTCGGTCGGGGGGCATGGTTACATTATTGTAGTCATCGATTACTTTACGAAATGGGCCGAGGCGATGTTGACATTTGACAACACTAGAAAGACCACAACATTATTCATTTTTAATCACATCATAGCTCGTTTTGGTGTTCCCCAAGCTATCATCACTGATCACGGTAGCCACTTTAGGAATTTTATGATGTCCAAACATACTGAAAAGTTGGGTCTTCACCATGATAACTCAACGCCCTATTACCCACAAGCCAATAGCTAAGTCGAAGAAATTAACAAAGTTCTCATAACTATGCTCCGATGAATGATAGGGATTCATAAAACAAGTTGGCACACAATGTTTTTTTCGGCATTGTGGGCGTACCGGACATTCGTCAAGTCCGCTACTGGGTTTAAACCTTTCCGGTTAGTCTATGGTGTGGAAGCCATTCTCCTAATTGAACGGGAGATACCCTCTTTAAAACTAGTTGTTGAACTCCTACCAAACACTTTTGTTGAGGAAGAACGTCTATTGTATCTTATGCGATTAGACAAAACTCGATGCGATGCCACCCTAGTCATAGAAGATCAGAAAAAGCATGTCAAGGCCCAATACGACAAACATGTCAAGCCTCGCGTTTTCTCCGAAGGTGATCTTGTTCTTCTCTATGAACAAGATCGAGATATGTTAGGAGATAGGAAATTCGAAGCCATGTTGCGAGGTATTTATATCGTTCGATGAGTTTTGGAAATAGGAGCATATGAGTTAGTAGATTACGATCGTATCCCTTTGAGTGAACCTAGGAAAGGGTTGTACTTGAAGAAGTACTATGCATAAAATCATATGTGCATGAGTACTTGTATTTTTATTGTATCATACTTCTTGTGTGTTGCTATAGCTTGCTTTTGTCGTTATCTGGTCTCTGCCCTTATGTGATGTTGTGTTTGATTTCCATATGTCAGAGTCTTTGCTACCCTATATTGGCTTCGCTGATGGCACTAGCTGTAGTAATCAGAACCTTGCTTCCGCTGCATGGGCAATTTATGCCCCTACAAAAGAACTTGTATCCTTATGAGGTTTGTGTCTCGGCCGTGCGACCAACAACATTGCAGAGTATAACACCGTTATTGAATTATTGGTTTATGCTATCTCACTCAGAATCTGTCATTTGGTTGTGCGACTCGATTCGCATCTTGTAGTACTATAGTTAAGTAATGTCTATACTATTCGAAGTCCTACTTTTTTACGGGTTTATTTGTGAATTCGCCTCTTGGAGCGTTATTTTGATTACAATGAATATCAACATATTCCTAGATGTCTAAATACATTAACAGATGCATTGGATAACTATGTATTAGACAGACATTTGAATCATTTATAAATCAATCACATCAATATTCACACAACACATGATAAACCGGTAGAGGCCATCTGTATATATAACAATCAAAAGAGTTTTTTACAAAATGTTTTTGTTCGAATACCAAAATATCAAAATCTAGAGCTCATAGCTTCTACAAAGTGATGTCATGGATGACGTTCACAGTAACACATGACTTCCTGAGCAACCCTG
>SNQJ01S0250140.1:0-12887 GCA_010110895.2 Picea sitchensis
TGATATCTCTTTTCAAAGTGGAGAGACTGAGCAGGTGGGTCATCATATATTACACCTTGTATCTGAGTAAATCACCTTTAGAATACAAATTACTCACAAATTGGTTTTCCTTTGTTTATTCGGCTTCCTCTTCTAAGAGCTCGACACATGCTTATGGAGACAAATGATGTGGTGAAATGATTCATCACACCCGACCTGATATGATGATATCCAAGGCTTGTGTGGATGTGCATGTATGGGCAATGATTATTATCCTCTGTCAATTGCAGGTAACACCGTGATGATTAGAGAGGATATGGGGGTGTGAGGCCAAATGTCATGTTGAAAATCCCTCTTATACACCAAATGATTTGGCGCGTCATCATTATATCTTTCACTCATTCCAAAGAATCCTTCCTTGTGTCTTTGTGTGAAAACACGTCCTCTTCCTAATGGATTGATTTTTTTGAAAGTTTAGGTGGAGGCACACAATTTTGAGTGACTTCGTGCTGATGTCATCATGGTCCCATGGACACGTGGCAACTTCATACTAGTCCATGTTAGTTATGGTGGCTTTGAGGTTGGTATACGTGTATCTGAGTTTGATATGGTGACCACAATCCCCAGTGGACCCTGTTTATACATGTGGAATCCTCAGATTGACTCTGATGGGTGCCCTATTGGCTTTCCAAGATGTCCTTGATTCTCCTTAGTGTCTTAGGTAGATTTCTATGTCAACTCCATGTGGTGCTGAGTGGGAGGTTAGGTGTGTGCCGAGTGGGCATATATGTGGCTTGGAAAAACCGGAATACCGCTATTGCAACCCAACGATGATGGTTTATCCCTCTATATTCTTGTCAAATGATACCACTCATTCTTCAACATGTGGCTCCCAAAATTATTTTTTCACCCCATACATCTGTTAACTCCTGTGCACTTTCAAGATGTGACATCTACTTTCTATCGTTGATCATTATCACTTACAACCATTGGATGATCGAGCCCTCTACTTTGCTAGTGCTTGGTTCTTAAGCCTTGGTCGTGCGATATAACCATGTTTGAAAAATGGCTTAAGTTCATTTGAAACATGATTAGCCCCTTTTTAAGCTCCCAATAAGCGCCCAGGTGCTTGAAACTTAACCTTAGGCCCTTAGGAATTTATTTTTTGTTGATTTCTCTAGGGAACTTGAACATCTGCTAGCTCTTTTCAGTCCAGGAGCTCTATTAGTTCACCTCCAGCTTCTATATTGTTAAAGTTTGGCCTCATAACCTGGATCAACATGCATATCAGTGACTGGATCAAATATGGTACCAACATTGGCTCCATCGGGGATAACATACCCTTGTGGTGTTCTGAGAAATATAAACCAAGTGCCTTCTTCTATTGGGTTATGAGGTCTGCATTAAAATAAGAGGCCCCCTGCGCACCTAAAAACTAATATGATAGGTGAAACAAAATTTCTCAACAACTTACAATGTTAGAGACCCATCTATTTTCTTGTGTAATTAATGGTGAATGAAGTAAAATTAAAAAACAAAAATGAAGTAAAATTAAAAAACACATGAACATGAATGGAAAAAAAGTCATTTATGTATAGGGTGAGAAAATATGCAGCTTTCAGTACTACAATAAATTTTTGAGGAACCTCCCATTGACAAGAGCCCAAAATAACTCTCCATCCAACTGAGTTAGTTCATACGTGTTGTTATCTTGACTTGCAATGACTTGGAATGGCCTGAGCCAAAGATTGTCGAACTTCCCATGTTTTCCCTTTGCTTCTCTTCTAGCATACCACTTTAGTACCAGGTCTCCTACCTTGAAATTTCTTTCCTTGGTCCTCTAGTAACAAAATTATTTCATTCTTTCTTGGTGGACCTGGGAATTTATCTAAACTAGATCTCTTACCCATTGAAATTCAACCAACTGGATGATTCTTCTCTGCATGTCATCAGGTTCTACCTTCTCCTCTTGTAAAAGCCTCATCACAGGGAGACTAAGTTGGATAGGAAAAATGGCTTCTAACCCATACACCAACTATAAAGGAGAAGTTATAATAGACTTCTTTATGCTTACTTTTTCTACACAAACTGCATACTTCATGTGAGAATCCCATGCTTTCTTATTTTGGGAAAACATCTTCTTGATTATCTTGATGAGGTTTTTATTTAAGGAATATGCCAAGCCATTTCCTTGGAGATAATAAGCAGTAGAGTGTCCAAGCTCTGTGTTGTAATTTTGGAAAAATTGCAATAACCTGGCAGATTTAAATGCTTGGGCATTATCAGTTATGATCTTTCTTTGGCACCCAATTTTTTCCAAAATGTTCTCCTCAAGGAATTTGATGTTGATTGTATCAGTTGTTCCCCTTGTGGGGATGGATTCTACCCATTTGATGAAGTATTTTGTGGTTTTTAGGGTCCACTTATGTTTCCCACTTGAATTTAGGTTGATTTCACCAATGAAATCCAAACCCCATTATTGAAAATGTGCCTCTTCTTTAACACGCCTGAGTGGGAGGGTCTGCAACTTTTGCTTTCCTACAAACATTTGGAAATCTACAAATTCTCTAACCATGCAATGTACATCAAAAAATAGTGAAGGCCAATAATATCCAAACCTGAGGATCTTGTATGCATTGTCTCTCCAGGCATGGTGCCCCCCACACACTCCCTTGTGTGACTCATTTATGATGTCCATAGTTTCTTCTTGAATAAGGAAATTCAACAATATACCTCTTAGATTCTTCCAAAACAAATTCTCTCCTAAAATGCAACACTTTACAACCTTGATTTTAATAGGTCTTTCCTTTTCTTTGTCCCATGAGAGTTGGAAGCTTAAGTTATGTATGTAAAAAATTACATCCTTGTACCACTCAGATTGAGAAAATTTAGGGCTTACCTTCAAAGATGGTTCTTATGTTTCATCTTCTTCTTATTTTACTAATATGATGTTTACTGATAAATAATTTATATCAAGGGCCCTGCAGTGTGTTTCAGCCAGTAGTTTAGAAAGTCCTTGTCCCTTTATCAGCTTAGTGGGTTTGATCTCCAGATCATATTCTTTAAGTTTGGGAATCCATTTACCCCTTTTCCCTTCACTATTAGGTTGTGTAAGAATATCCTTTATTGCACTAGTAGGTACATAGAAAAATATTTTGAGTGCAATATATAATCTCTGAAATCTTTCAATGCCTTGACTAAGGAATACACTTGCTTCTCTAGGTTACTATATATCAAATCAACATATCTTAAATCCCTACTAAAGAAGGCTATAGGATGCTCATGGTTTTCTTCATTTTTTTGTAAAATTACAACATCTATGGTATGTTATGAAGCAAAAGAGAAGACAACGAACTCTTTGTCATAGTTTGGGATGACTAACATTGGAGACTCTCCCAATGCCTCTTTGATTTTATGAAAATAATATTTAGCCTTAGTAGTCCATTTTACTTAATGGTCCTTTCTCAACATGTTTTTGATGTGCTTTACCATTTCAACAAAATTCGGGGCAAACCTCCTTACAATTTTTTTTTTTCCTAGGAACGACTTTATTTCTTTCTTATTTCTAGGAAGGGAAATTTTCTTGATAGCCTCAACCCTTTCTGGATCTATCTTCACCCCTTATTTATATATTATATGACCAAGGATATTTCATTCTTTCAAATAAAAATATCAATTCTTAGGATTTAAGGATAGGTTGAATTTCCTACACTTTACAAAATTCTACCTTAGATGTCTGATATGATCCTCATCTGCCTTTGAGAAAACAATCATGTCATCAAGGTATATAATGATGAATCTATATTTTTCTCCCACAATAGCTATGTCAATGGATATTTGGAATGTATCTCCTTCATTAATAAAACCAAAAGGCATTTTATCATACATGAAATTTCCCCATGGTGTTGTGAAGGATGTCTTTGCCCTATCTTGAGGATGCATAGCCACTTGGTTGTATCCCAAGAAACCATCCATCATAGAAATTTTGTTTTCTCCCACTACTTTTTGAAATATGTGATGCATATTAGGAAAAGGGTGATTATCCTTCAAAGATAATTTTCTTAGGTTCCTGAAGTCTACACAGAGCCTTATCTCTCCACTCTTTTTCCTGACTGGAACTAAATTTTCCACCCATTCTGAATATCTAAGGAGAATTATGATCTGAGCATCTAGAAATTTTCTCACCTCTTTCTCTATAGTAGGCCTCAAGAGAGGATTGAATTTCCTTAGTTTCTTCCTAAAAGTATTAGTAATAGGCTTGAGTGGTATTATATGTTGTATGATGTTGGTATCATAAGTCTTTAAGTCTTCATATTTCTAGGAAAAAACATCCATGTACTCGTTGAATATATGTAGATATTTTTCCTTATGTTCACCAAGGATTTCCTTGGATAGCTTTATGTATTTAGGATCCTTTTCTGTCCCAATGTTGCATTCTTCAGTGTTGTCATCTTTGGTAAGAATTGTAGGCTTCACAGGTACATCATTTCTATCAAACAACTTCTCCAATGGTACTAGCCTTTTGGGAATAAAGTTATTCTTGAGTTGATGGACCTTATGCTTAGCCATATAGTCACTAAATTCATGAGTGATTTCAATTTCTTCCTCATCAATCTATTTAGAATCTTCTTGATCATCTGAATCAATATGAATATTTGCAAACTCATCTATCACCTCCATGAACTTTTTGATCTGCTAGTCATATTCAAACACTTTCTAGTATTTGATATTATCAGAGATAAATGTTCTATACCTCAACTATATTTCATATTTCATTTGAGGAACATCAGGTGTTTTAAAGGTACTAGCTTCCACTGTTAAGGAATCAACCTACTGATTAATTTCTCTCAAAATAACAGTAACATTAAAAGATTCATAAAAACTATCAATCAAATCCCATACTTGATTTTTGTATGCCCTCATCCTAGGATGTGTCATGTGATAATGAACTTTGATTTTCTACACCACTAGCTTTGAGTCTCCCAATGCTACTAGCTCAGTAATTTGCATTTTTATTGATGCCTTCAAGCCTAGAATTAGGGCCCTGTATTTAGCTACATTGTTGGTGTTGACACAAAGTTTAATTTTTTACTCTTTAAACCTGAAACTTCATTATTTCCTAGTCATGGAGCTGCCCTTAGTTTTAAAAAGGAGTCAAAAGTCTTTCTATTTTTTTTGGGTTTTGGGATTCGACTTTTCACGAGGTATGATTTTTAGTTAACAACTCCAGAGTCTCGGTGCTGAAATTCCAAAAAGGATTTATATTAAAAGAAATAAAAAAGAAAAAAAATGAATGTTATAAGTCCCGACGCGCTTTTCACAAAGTACCCTTTAATCGTGATTAATTAAACTCTTAAACACAATCAACAATTCACTAATCTTTCACGATTCGGGTTTCCTTGTATCAAAGTGCTATCAAAATATCGACCCTCGAACTCCCGATTCCCGATTTTCCGAAAATTAGAAATTAATTACTAATCTTGATTAATTAAAGCATTAATACAAGTGATTAGCGCCTAAATTAATCCCATCGTGTTTTTGCGATTCAGGGTTTGCTTATGACATACCTCTTGGGGACAAGATCCCTGAAACTCTGAAATGCGAAATCGCGAATTTTAACAAAGTCTAAAACTAAATTAAGTTAGTATAAAATGAGATTAATGATGACTAAACTACTTTTCGCATTTCGCATTTCGGGAATTGTTGAAAGCAGACCTTTCGAAACTCCAGTTTTGAAATCGCTGATATGCGACAGTATTAATAATGGACAAATGGAGATATTTTTGACACAAAGGCCTATCTCCAGGCATATCTTCCTCATTAAAACATTAATTCCTTATCACATGTGTCAGTACGCTCATTGTAAGACAAGTTAAAGGTTAATAAAGGTTCTGTATTTTGAATTTCATTCTTATTTTTTTCTTTTTATAATTAGGAGTGAGTTGCATTTATCCAGGCTTATACATTTTTCCTCTGTGAATAGGTTTTTAGATTAGCGTGAACATTATGGCACCCAGAAAGGAACCTAAGAAAAGTGAAGAAGCAGCTGAAAGCTCAAGCCCAGAAGGAGATTTCATATCTGATACTACACCGCATGCCATTGATTCCATCAAATCCTGGAGGCAATTTTTTGAAACCTTGGATTACGAAATCAAGAATTTTCCTGATGATTCTGATAACAAACTCCGAGACATAGCAGAGTCCAAGATTCACAAAGTAGCTACACACACACGACTCATGTCATACAACAATATGATCAGTTGGGCTTTAGAGAGAATAGATGTACAGACGAGGAGCATTTGAAACAACCAAGGGGTCGTCATCGGCTCTTTCAGACTGGAGAATATACAAGTAATGTACAAATTGTCTCCCAATTCTAAATATATTTATAATAAAGAATTTTTAAGTGAATTTCAAAGGAAATAATGCACAGAGACAAATCAAACATACTCCGACATAATCAAAGACTGGTGGGGACACCCAAAAAAATTTAGGGCCAATTCCCATGTCGTTTATAGCACAACCCCATTAAATGAGTACATGGTCTATGTAGCTCTGATGCTATGTAGACTCTTCGGGAAGAAAAGTCCCACCCATTTCCCTGTAGAATGGGTGCCCCTTTTACATGAAGCAGCTGAAGGCTATAGTTTCAATTGGAACAAGATTCTATTAGATAACCTGGCTATGGAGGTTATAGAGTATCAAACCGCGAGATCCAAAGGCCGACCAATATCCTTTTACATGTCTGCATACATTATGGATGCTATATGTTTCATGAATCCATTCCCCTTGATGAATTGGAGTTGGAACCCAACCTGCACTGAGCCCATTCATGAATATCATTCTAAGCTATGGGAAGAAAATGCTAAGGATTCTTTTTATGAAAATTGTCATTTCGTGGTGATACTGGTGCATCAGATGTTGTATGGCGGTGCACCCCCCCGTATTTTAGAGTCGGTCATAGGAAACCTCAAGGAGTTTGTCGATTGGTTTATCGAGGATAATTTCTCCTATATCAGGATTTTCAGATGTTCGATCCCTCCTCATGAAATTTTGAAATTCCTCCCTGACAGAATGGTGTGCAGGGAGGTAGCTCATCAGATAATAACAGGTGGCATTGGGATAGAAATGAAGACAGCTCAGAAGAAGTTTTGGCCAGTCTTTCCCATATAGATTGGGAAGTTTTCGCTACTCAACTTGGGTCATTCCAAGGTTGAAGCTGCAGCACTAAAAGAAGTCAAGTTGGAATATCTCAAACATAGGAAACACAACCCCTACCAAGTAGTGGGAACTCACATGGCTCAGTGTAGCATGAAAGCGTATGAACATGAGAAGTCCCCTTGCAATGACATATTCAAAGGGGATAAAACCTATGAGGAGGTGTTAGACAGGATACCGACATTACCATCCGACTTGCAAACTAGTATTCTAACCTTCCAGAGACGTAGACGAAGTGGCTTGCCCAAGGTACTGCAGGGACAGTCAACAACCCCTCCTCCAGCATAAGAAAATACTCCCCCGAGTTCTGGACAAGAAGTGCAGGATAAAGAAGACACCGATGAAAATCCACAGGGGACCGAAAGGTCTTCACAAAACAAAGAAGTCCCATAGACAGAGAATCCAGGAGAAGAAACAGAAAGAAGGTACGGGACACCTCCCAAGTCCAATAAACTGATTCCCCCTTCATCATCTACTGTTCATGTTGATACCCCCAAGACAATAGGGGAAACAAAATCCACAGAGATGGGGAGTCCCATTGCTTCCTTAACCCCTTTACAGACTACTTTTGGGCTCCCTCAGATCAGAGTCATATATGCTAGTGACCTTACCCCTATCTCTAGAGAAGAAATACTTCCCTCTGATTACTTTTTCAGTAAAAAGAGGAAGGTTGTGTTAAAGAAGGAGATGTATATGAGAGAATATGGTATGGTAAAGAAGCATAAGGTGTTGGTAGATGGGAAGAACTTGGAAGAAGAAGATTTTTCTACAGAGGTAGCATGCTCCATGGGAACTTTGGCAACAACAAATCTATTCACTGTTGACAGCATGAGAACTAAGCTAAAACAAAGTAATCACATGATAGCCCAGTTGCAAAACCAAATAAAAAATACCGAGAAAAACATTAGAGAATAAATAAACAAAGTTTTGGAGATACCCAGAGCTGTTGATAAGCAAGAAATTCAATTGCTTAAGTCAAGTCTAGATGAAATGAACCAGAAGGTGCAAATGAGTCAAATGCAGGTTATTCAACAAGAAGGACTTGTAAAGAAACTACAAGCCAAGTTGGATTTGAAAGAAGGCTAGGTTATAGACTTGAAAGTTTTTTAGGTCCATTCAATGGAGGTGCATACAAAGATAGAAGCTGAGAAATAGAAATTGATCTCTAAGGTAGATATTATTCAGAATTATTTTCAAGATGTAAGTAAATCCCTTGATAATATTATTTTGTAGGAAAAAGGAGGCTAAAGTAGAAAGGACTACTTTTCATAAAGCAGTTGTATGTTCAGGGAATGAAGAGCTATTGAAAACTCCAAAGCTATCTGTCACAGAGCAGATCAAAGGTGATATCATGCTCAAAGTATGGGAAAACAACATAGCCGAAAACAAGAGAATAGCCAAATAAATCAAATATTATTGTGAAGAAATCTTTGATTTGTTGGAAAAGGGATCATTAGGTATTGGAAGAGATAATTGAGTTAGGCTACTAGGATAGATAAACATTGTAAGACATCAATTGAACTTCAAGGAGAGATTGAATGAAATTCAGATGGAAATTTCACAACTAAAGGAAATTGATGTTACCCTAATAGACAGGTGGTTGGTACAACCAAAATTAAAATTGCAAAAGATTAAGTTTGTTGATAAAGGGTTTGAAGACCGGTTCCTGAAAGTTCAGAGAAAGTTTTATCTATTCGAAGTGAAGGATCTTATAGTGCCTCCTAAAAACTTTGTGCACTTTATGGAAAAGTGTGTTGAATGTATTGGATCAAAAGAAAGAGATACTTCAACAAAACAATGAAGTATCATTTTGAAAGATTATATTTTCGAGACGATAGAAAAATAAAAGTTAATCATGCGAACGGTTCAGGTTTGCGTTTTTGTAACTGTTTTATCCTAGGAGTTAGGAAATCACCAACCATCAAGTATTGGTGACCTTTTATAAGTATAATTTGAGAAGACTGAAACAAGGTTTTTTCTGGGCGCATTGTAATGAAGTAATTATTAAGATTTTCTGAATTAATACAAATGCAGATTGAAGATTCCAGATCTTATCAAGCCTGAGTTATGTGCTCCTCAATTGTTTCATTTTATTTTCATATATCTTATTGATGAATGCTTAGCTTCATTTTAGTACAACCTCTACTGTGGTGATTAATTATTCTTGTCATTTAACCATTTACAATTTTTCCTCTGTATCGGCTATCTGCAGGTACAAGACCTGTGAATGTTTTAGATTTCAATATCATATGCTTCATTAAAAAAAAATTCTTCCTCTTTTCTTCTTCCGTCACAAAGTGAGATTCCTCTTTAATTGATGCCTCACCTCGTTCAACAACTTTACGTTTTCTTTTCACTTCATGCATATTCCCTCTTTAAAATTTAACTTAGATACAGGAAATGACCTTTAATTTTTCCATGCTATTAATTCATATTTTGAAGTTCTTCTTACATATTTTGAACCAGAAATAGCAAACCCTAAAAGAAAAAACAAGGATTTATCTCTCAAATATTTATCCCTCATGATTGTATCAATTACAAGACAACCCAATATCGAACCTGGCCTATCAGACCAAACAAGTATCGCTTTAAATTTATTAAATGCCATCTTACATACAACTAGCAACCGGGTTGAGTTAGAACATTCATGGGCAACAATTGAAAGGGATATTAGCACCCAGGAAAATTGGGAAGCTAGACAGAGACAGTTAAGAAACTGGCCCTAGCCTATCCTTGTATAACTAACTTTTTATCTCTTATATCTCTCGTCCTTTTTCGGATGCCTTGACAATATACTTTAGAGACTTAAAGTACAAACTCAGGAACGACAGTTGGTGGCCTTGATCTCTAGTTTGTAGGATAGGTGAAATTATTTTTTGTTAGGATAAATGATTACTACACCATCTCCCACTCCTTACTTTGAATAGGCCCCATTGAAATAAAATTTCCATATATCATTTACTTCTTCAATAGAGCTTACAACATGATTTGTGGGGTTTAGAACTTCCTTGTATTCTTCATTGTCTGTGAGGATGAAACAACCAAGGTCTTCATCAACAACATATATAGGGTGGTTTACAAGATGGTTTTGGTCACTGAACACATAAGAAAACTTTGTTTCTCTATATAACCTCCTATTTTTTCCTCCAAAAACTGGTACAGTGGCATAAGTCATATCCATTTGCATTGTACCTCCTAGTTTCGTGCCCATGTTCTTGATAGTAGGATGCCATAGTTTCAGGGCACATCAACCACCACTACGTCCATCATAATGCTTTTGACAGGTAGTTGTGCCAAAGTAACTACCATGTCTTTGATCATCCCATCACATTTTACTTTTTTGGCATCAAAAGAATAGAGGTCATGATATGACCCAGTTATTTCCAGTCCCAACTTCTCCATGATTACTTTTTGCATAAGGTTATGTGATGCTCGAGAGTCAAACACACAATTGTGTAGCATTATGTCATGGATATTCAATGTCACATAGAAAGGTGCAACAAATTCTTCTTTGTTGTCTATGTGAGGGCCAAGAACTATAGTGGGGGACTCATATTGTAGATTTACAATATCAAGAGGGTTTGTTGATACTTTTCCTTGTATGAATTTCTCAATCTTCTATGATATGAAGGATTTTTAGCCAATCCACTAGTGGGACGAGAATCTTGATTTTGGACAATTCTTTTTCAATGTTAAAAGGTAGAATTGATTCCTCAAGTTCCTTAAGTTCCCTTTACATATTTGAAGGTTCCCTAGCCTCATTAGCCTTGGGAATATTATTTAGTTCTTTGACTTTATCCATAGAAAGACTTGGGTATAGGCTTCTTAGATTGGGGATGACTATCTTGGTTGGTTGCCTTCTATCTAGGTATGAGATCATACTTCTTATGCATCTCATCCTATAATGCATCCACAAACATCCTATATTGAGCAGAGGACAAAAATTATTTGTTTGATTCACTTTTAGGGATATGTTTCCCCATGTTTAAGGATTCTTCATAATCATCTTGGGTTAGGTGCATGGCATTATTTTCCCCTTGTAGCAGATGTATATCCTTTGGATTCTCAACATACTCCTCATCCATTACTTCCTCCACCAAGTTATTTTTGTTGTTGGCTCTAACAAGGGGTTGGATGGGCTATTCTTCATTTCTTTTTTCTCTCCTCATGAGTTGAGGATTAAAAGGTCTTCTAAAATGATTAGGGTTCCTCGCTCCTCATTCTTGAGGATATTTGTTTGTGGTGCCATTCTCTAATTCGAACCTTGACATTTTATTTGTCAGTTTTCTGATTAGTCTAGACATTTCATCCATCCTAGCTTCATGACAATCTTTGGTTAGGTCAGATAGACTAAAGTCCTCTTTAGAATTCTTTATTTCTACTTGATATGGATTTTGTTTCATTTTACATGATGCAATCATATTTCCTTCAATGTCTATTGCATCGTCCTGCATTATCAATAGAGTTGGATCCCTTCTTTCTCTTAATACTATGTAAAAGTCCACATCAAAATCCCCAACATATGTGACTTTAGCTGCTCGTTGTGAAGGCTTTATGTCTCTAGGGATCTTGTTGTATAGCTTGTTAAATCTTCTGTTAAATTCAACAATAGGCTCATTGGCTCTCTTCTTAAGTGAGCCAAATTTAGTTAGGTAATATATATTATCTCTCTTTCCCCCCCATTGTTTCATAAATTTAGACAAAAGAGCTATCTATTGAGGATATAAGAAACTCTCTAAACCACTTCTGAACATCTCCCTCTAAGGTTTGAACAACTAGTCTCATGAATAAATCATTATGCTCCATGAGAAGATTGTCAGTGAAATCCTGGAGGGTTGCTAGGTGTTCTTCAACATAATGAGTTGGTTCACCATCGTATTTGGGAAAGAGCTTCAAATAGTTTTGAGGGAGATCGTGAACATGTACAGATAGATTTGATAGTCCAAATCTAGTAATGACCTAATGATTTAAAGGTGGTGGGGGAGATTGATTCCCCCCCTCTCTTCCTCATCCTAATTTGTCCATAAGGTTTCACAGGATGTGGTTATTGGCTTTGAAGGACATAGGGTTTACATGGATTTTCAAGAAGGGTTGAAGGGAAGAACTTGCTTCTTGAAAAAATTCTATGGGCGAATTATGTATATCTATTAAGGGTTCAAGAGGAAAATTTGAAGAAGGATATGAATTAACGGATATATCAACTAGCTTGAAATATTCTCTACCTCTGTGAATAATAGAAGGAGATGTTTCTAGATTAGGGTTACCTGAAGCTGAATAGATTTGACATTCTTTGATGTTTCTCCAAGTCACAAGATTCTCTGGAGCTGAGTATACTAGAGTCTTCTTAGGATCTGGGTTGCTTCTGGTGTATCTTTTGTTATATTCCATATCTACCTTTTGTGTAGTCGCCAGGTGAAAAACTAACAACTGGATGTCTGAAGCTTGTTTCACCATCAATAATTAGAGCTTGCAATGTCATACCCTCAGGAACAATATCTTCAAATTTTGTTCCCTGACAATGGTTCCATTTTGGATGTTATCCCTCAAGATGTTATAGGATGTCAATGGAACGATGTCGAGGCACCCCGAGGGATAAGACTTAGTGTGAGCCTTAAAGCCATGCATGAGGTAAATAAAATCATGCAAAATTTGGGTAAGTTTGTCTCTCTCTCTTATAAAACTCTTGGTCC
>SNQJ01S0250142.1:0-12887 GCA_010110895.2 Picea sitchensis
ATCTTCCTGAGCCACTCCAGATGCCCTATCATGGTTGTCGTATTTTTCTGGTACTCTTTCCACAGTGGAAAAAGTTTCATCCAAAGTTCTTCAGTGGTCTTCATGTTTCCCACAAATTTTCTAAGTCTTGTTTGAATATAGCCTCTTGGGTAATTTATCTAATAGTTCACATATATAATTTTGGATATGAAGGATAAGAGTATTGAGTGTTAGATGTTGTCTCTAAATGAAGTATGGATTTAGCAGTAGGATAAATAGAGTGTATTAAATTCCCACTAGAATGACTTCTTGCATATATTCTCACCACAACATTCTGTAGCAGAGTATGTCCCTCTCTACAGTGAATCAAATCCTCTTAAAGTGCCAATAGTTCAACGCTAATTATTAGAACTACCATAATATTGTCTTGCTTTGTTACTTAGTGACAGTGTGTTTGAAGTACAAAGTAATCACCCATTCTCATTACAAGAAACACCAGATCTGGAATGTATGTGCAAATATAGAATTGTATGGTTGTAGATCCAGAATGATGTAATAACCAATTCACTGTAAGAATCCCTCCCATTGGATATCTCAAATTTCTCCCCCAAAAATCTGATTTGGATTTAAGTTTTCCTTTGAATGTTTGGTCAAATAATAAGTGTGCCAACAGTTGAAGGTGAAATTTTACCTCTCAAATAACACAACTAGTATAATGCAACAACAATTTGACTGAGTTGCAGCCCCCAATAAGAGAAGAATGGTGCACACTTCTTTGTATCCTTATAGCCAAGGAGACCACACAAATTGGATGATAAAGGATGCTTCCTTACATGGTCATTTAATTTCCCCAATTCACCTTCATGTATATATGTGTTAGCAACAAATTTCTGAACAGAAGATGATAATGGAAATTTTCCCATCTTTGTGGATAAACTCAAGCCAAGTAGAGAATGTAACAATAACCAAGGGAAGCTTCTTCTAGCAGTAATAAACTTATCTTTACACACAACAAAATTCTACCAAAATGAAGCTTGACTCCCCTTCAGAACAACAATATATTTCCAACTAGAGACTGATATGTCCCTTACCTTGCAATGATTCATGCCCAGACTTGTGAGGAAATGTGCCCAAGGATATAGAGAGAAAACGACTTTCAGATTCCTTGAATTCCCACAATATGTTTTTCCTGGAGGTGATCAAGTTTGAACTCTGGTTGTTTGCCAAGCAATGGTTTTGTGGACTGATTTTGACACATAGCTTATTTGGATACCGAGAATATGTTGAATTCATAACTGATTTTCTATGGCTCGCCCCACCAGAATGGTTCATATATATAAATATAGGAAGCATCAATAGATAGAAGGATAACACCCAAGATGGAAGAAAATGTCCCAGCTCCAAATAAATCATTTCACCACGAAAATAAATGGAGACTAGCACCCAAACTCCACTCTATACATGCAATGGAAACAAGTCGATCTCAGGATAAAGATCTGGCAGTCACATAATGGTTTTATTCTGATATATAATTACCAGGTGCGCCCAGATTCATGAGTGAACTCGACCACTGTAAAGTTCCTTTCAACCTTATTTTTTTTCCCAGACTTGTGAGGAAATGTGCCCAAGGATATAGAGAGAAAACGAATTTCAGATTCCTTGAATTCCCACAATATGTTTTTCCTGGAGGTGATCAAGTTTGAACTCTGGATGTTTGCCAAGAAATGGTTTTGTGGAGTGATTTTGATACATAGCTTATTTGGATAACAACATGTTGAACACAACTCCATTTTCTATGGTTTCCCACTGTAATGGTTCATATATAAATATATGAAGCATCAATAGATAGAAGGATAACGCCCAAGATGGAAGAAAATGTCCTAGCTCCAAATAAATCGTTTCACCATGAAAATAAATGGAGACTAGCACCCAAACTCCACTCTATACATGCAATGGAAGCAAGTCAATCTCAGCATAAAGATATGGTAGTCACATAATGGTTTTATTCTGATATGTAATTACAAGGTGTGCCCAGATTCATGAATGAACTCGACCACTGTAAAGTTCCTTTCAACCTTATTTTTTTATTTTGGCTTAATTTATGGTTTGAGACAATTGTTGGATGATTTGCATACGATATTTTTGCAATGATGATTTCACACTCTTGATACACAACTAGTAGTTATAACCATTATAAATTGAAGACTCAAACAAGCATTAAAATCACACTTATATATCAGCAGAGTATATGAAATTAATTCAAATGAACAACAGTGAGAATATATGAACCTGATAAGGGTATTGCTGTAGATTATTTATGAATACAAAAAGATCCCTTCCAGGGAATGAGAGTGGAGCACAACAATCATAAATCTGAGAGATAATGTGCCTTTCACAAAAATATAATTTGTCACAACAACAACAAAACTACCACAATATAGTCAAATTTTCCATAATAGATACACCCAGGTTCTAGTAATAATTCATCCCATCACTTAACTCAGCCCTCCCATAGAGATAGGCTACAAGAAACAATGAAATCGATCCCAGAGAGCTTACCCATAGCTGATAAACCAATTTTTGATTTGCAAGGAAAGTAACAACGCAACTTTATCACTCAGTTATGCACCCATCATTCACTTAATGCACCCAAGAAAGGGAAAACCGACCCCAACTGATAAAAAATGATCCCAACACTTCCACATAGTGGATACCAAAAGGAAAATCACCACCATAGTGATGATAATACAACCCAACAATGATATCCTTCAATTCCCCTCACTAAAATCGCCCTGCAGTAAGAAATCGACCCCCACACTAAAAAATTATGCCCAGCTTGGCCTCAATAGCTACCAAAACTTCCCAGAAGGAGACTCAACCCTCCAATAGAAGAAATTAGGCCAATCAAGGAGGGAAAAGCACCCAAACAAAAAGAAATCTCCCCTGCAGTCTGTATTTCGAACCTCTCTATCACTAAACTCACCCAACAAAGAGATTTTTCCTCAGGGGATAAAGGTAAGATCACAAACTCTCCCTCTTACCCATGAAATGTGCCCATAACTGAGAGAAAACCTGCCAACAAGAGAATTTATCATTAAGGCTCTCTAACTCCTTTTCTTTGGTAGAATAGTTTCTCCACGCAACTTCCAACCACAATAGATAGTTTGATCTCTCCCTATGGATAACTCGACCCAAGATTAGTGAATCGAACCACATAAGATCAAGCTCAACTACTGATAATAAAAACTCAAACACAATGAAGAAAATTTGCTACCAATCGATGAGACTTTGATGCCAATATGATTTATTCCTCTAGTGTCTTATATAAGTTATGTTCTATTGATCCTATGGATTCATTTAAATGCTTAGTATCGTGATCAAGCCAGATTCCAGATACCCACAGCTGGCCAAGATCATACTTTGATACCATCAGAAGATTCAAGCTTATAAGAAAACTAGGGTTTTAATTTGTAAATAAAATTAGGACATTAACTTTTCTACAAACTTTGTAATTTCTTCAAAACCAGTGGATGATTTTAAGAATGGAAATTAATATTAAAAATGTTGAAATTTGGGCTCATCATACTATCCCAATATGCAAAATGTAAAATGTCTGGACGATAGTTTTGTTAAAATATTCTAATTTCTAATAATTCTTATATAGTTTCTATAACATTTCACATTTTAAGGTAAAATAATTTTATTCTATGGAATTTCCGGGAATCATTTCTAGAAAAATGGAAGTTAGTGAATATTTTTTTAGGAAAAAACCATGGAAAAATTATCCCAATGATGCAATTTTAGCCCATAAAATCATCTATGCTTCAAACATATCATATACACACCCAAAGTACACATAAATATAAGAGATAACATGGACAATTAATTATTATGGGATCACTGAATACAACTTTATAAGCAAAAATGGCTGCTATGGCAGCTGCACATCATCAATAAATGTAAACATAACTGAACAATGACTGATCTCTTCAAACATAACACCAAAGATGAAACTAGACTAAAGATAAACTGGACTGAAGTTTAATTAGAAACCCTGGATGTATTCCCCTCTTTGTTTAACTAGGTGGATAGTTTCACCAGTGAATCCAAACTCCAATGAAAGGGTTTTGCTAAAACCCTAATGAAAACATCGACTCACCGAGCACTCCACAAGAAATAATCACCAAATCTAACATGCCCAAATGACTTGCTCTTCTCTCATTTTAAAGGCTCATTGGATCTTTCTAGAAAGATCTAACTTGGCCTTCTCAAAGCTTCTAGAAGAACATTTTTTAATAATGTGACTTATAATGCTTATTTTTTATTTAAGCCACTTAAAATTAAATAATAATTGATTAAAGATTAATTGTCAAATTAAATTTAGACAACATAACCAAATAATTATATATAATGTTTTCTAAGCTCGCCAAAAAAATGGGACATTACACTTCCAAACTATGCTTTCAAGCATATCTATGGCTTCTAAGGAATGGAACACAAAATTCAATAAATAGCATAAAAAATATACAATTCTATGAACTAAAGACTAAATTTATGCATATAAACAACTCAATTTTACCTTTTGGTAATTAGGAACCTTTAAAGCTAAAACAATTTGCAAGTAAACTCTTAAGAACCACACACGTTTCTAAGTAAAAGTCAAAGCTTGTTAAGTACCTAAACCGGATGAAATATATCATAAATAACCAAGAATAAACCATAAGCCATTCACTATAACATTAACACAAGAAATGTAGAAAACCCTTTGAGGTAGGGTAACACCATTTATTAACTTCATGGAAGGATAAAACTCCTCACAACTCTTTTGCTTGTACAATCACAATATTCTTCACTACATTTCATTACATTGCCTATACTTCTTTATATAGCTCCCTATCTCCTAGGAACCTTCTAGAGAGCCTTCACATTTATTACATCCAATCACCCTAGTGGACCTAGGGGTCCACCATTTTACATTGAATGACCACATTCCCATATATTAATTGACTTCCACTAATAACACATAACTATATTCCCATCGGGTACCTCCCACCCCATATTACCTCCTAGGTATACTACATTCCATCCTCTTTCACATGTTTCGTCCTCAAACATGAGAAGAAACCATACAATATGACCACTAAGCAATGTAGCTAATCGGTACCAAGTACCTAATTCATCCATCCATCCCAATGGAAGCTTCCATGCCTATCTCATACCTTTCCAATTCTTATCTTTTCTCTCAGACTGTCGTGGGGTTTGCCATGGGATTGTTTTCAGGGCTTGAGTTTTCCCCAGAGTGTGCCTAGGAGTCCCATGCACCTCTTGGATCAGCTCTGTCTGTACTCTCACTGGGTGCATAAATGTGTCCATGCACATGCCCTTGCCTTGGATGACTCTTTGCATCTCTATATATGATGTGGATGCATGGCGATACAACAATCAGAGGGGAATTTTTTTTTTCAAATCTGCAACACTTTGTGCCTTTGAGTCAATGACTCCTTAGCTTCCTGATTATGTCATTCTTGTAGTTTTGCTTCATCTCCTCTTGTAGACTCTGCCTCTCCTGGGATCCAACTTCAGACTGGGCAATAACTCTTTGCTAGCCTCCATGGGTCCATCTTCTTACTAAGAGACACATCTCTAGTAAATGTGATTTTATTTTTCTTGTACCCACAACTTTAAAAAGCTTCTTTTGCACATTAATATTAATGGTACCCATCGATTCATCCAAGGACATCCTAAAACAATATCCACTTCTATCCATATCCATATCATAAATATCAATACAACACATATTTATCCATGGTAATCTCTCAAATCTCTAAAATTTGAACATTTTCACCTCAACATGTGTGCTTTGAATTTTTTATTATTGAACTTGCAATTCATTAACCAACCTAACATTGATAAAATTATGCATGCAACTAGGGTTAATAGAAATAACAATATTTTCTTTATGAATACAAAATGCATGAACCTAGAATATAGATTTTTCACATGAAAATAAACCTTGGTTCTTTTTTTATCCTTATTTTCTCCATGAGACCAATTTGTCTAACAATATTTTTCCAAATTCTACATTGGAGAGTCTCATCATCTCCTTATAATCGCTTGATTATAAGGAGATTTCCACCAAATTGCAGCATCACCTTGTAATTTGAGATCTACCTAATGGGACCAAGTATCTTCCCATGCTGATTCTCTTTCTTTAATGAATGATTCAATACTAGGGACATCACATTTCCTGTAAAATACATCTTTCTATGAAACCCCAAAAAATAGAACAATAAGTTACGACAGTAAATCATACTTTTCCGAAAACCCTAAAAAAAAAAAAAAACTATCAAGTTAAAATGCCCATAACTTCACTTCACGGACTCCATTTCAGCTGATTTATTTTTTTAAATTGGGTGAAATTGTCAAAGGAACTCAGATCTGTAATTATTTTAGGAAAATTGCCTCCAGATGTTACGCTTAAATAAAAAAAAAAATCTCTACACCGCTAATCAACAAATCCCCGAATTTGTAGGATTTTAAAATCAATATCTTGACTCTCGACTCCGCTTCGTATTTTATTTTTTTTTTCAACTTAGTGCTTTTAGAGGAACTCATATATACAACCTTTTCCAAGTAAATTTTGCATAGAAATACCAAGACTTCAATATCGTCATAATTCCTCTTTTTCTCTTTCTCCTAAAAATCTGCAAAAATAAAAATATTGCCCTAATGTTCTGTCTGAAAGTGGTATCATATCACTTGTTAAGTACCAAAGACTCAATACAAAGCACCACAATATATATACAGAACAATATGCAAAATATCCTTTATTACCATCAAACCTCGAGGTAGGGGCAACACCATACAATGGATCCTATTATGGAAGGGATCCTCTCCTGCTCACTTGTCTCTTCGAAGGGGCATCCTCCCATTGAGCTACCGCCTTGACATACAATAATATTTATCTTCATGTCTCATTACATTGTTTGAACCCTTTATAGTGCTACCATCACCTAAGAACATTCTAAAGGAGGAATCTTCTAGAAGTAGAACCTTCTAAGAAGTTCTCTTACATTTTATTATATCTTAACTACCATAGTGGACCTTTATTAATAGTGGACCTAGTCCACCTTACATTGAATGACCTCCACTATTATCACTATGGGCCCTCTTGGCTCCTCCATTACCTCTCTAGCTACCTTATATCTCTAATCTAGTCCTAATGAGGGGGTGGAGTATAGAGAAGGAACAAACAGTTGGTAGATATTGAGATTGCGACCTAGTCCAAATAAGATTGTCACTAGTACCGCAGGAGGATCTGGGAACATTTGGTGTCATCGATGATTATGATGTGGATGACATAGTAGCATCTACTACACCATTGGCATTGGTCATTGGAGCCCAAGACACTGGCATCGGTAATGGTCAGGATGACACATATACATATACTCGGATTGGGTTGATAGATACATGACATATATGGACACACTCCAGGATACAAGTTCAATCATCATCAATAGAGAGTGCTGAGTTTAGTGTGCGCATATAGGATACCGTGATGATGAGGACAATGGCTGGTGTGCAACACATACATGAGCCTCATCAATACGGTGGTGTACATTTGGAGTTTTCGGTGTTTCTGATCCTCAGACATTTCTTTGGCAATCTAAATGGGAGAGGAGATATAATAGAGAAATGCACGAAGATATCACATATGTTAAAATAATATAACAAAATTTTATTAGAGATGCAACCATAAACACTGCATATAGTCACAAGAATAGATGATTTCTAGTAATGAAATAAATTTATAGAGACTATAAAATACAGAATGAAAGACTCTCGCTAGAATGGTGGCAGCCTATCTCCAAGAAGAGATGTGATGGCTACTCGTGATTCAAAGAACATGATTACACCGAGGCTCAAGGTATTTTCACACAAAATCGTGGAATGCCAAAAACCCTAGACATCCAAAACCTAACCCTAGGAGATGAAGCACCAAAGTCATGTGGGTCTGCTAGTAAGTTAGTACATCAACTTCCCTGGTCATAACTTTTGCACACAATCTTCGATTTAGCGTGAAGGATACCTCGCTGAAAGGTATCGGCCGAGGAGACTATTTTTGGGTGCCCACCATTCCCTTTGGATATAATTCTCCGAGAAGCTCTATCCCAAAACACCTTCATTTGAGCCTTCTCAAAATGGCCCTGGAAGTTAAACTGCTAAAATTAGTAAATTGTCAAAATTGCCGAAAATCGCTTTTGAGCTACTTGGAAAGGGTGGTACACGATATCCACCGATCAATCCCTCCCTCCTTAGGGAAGAAATGGTCCTTACTATGCTGAGTGCCCGTGGAATATGGGGAAGCCTTTGTTGAATCTAAATCTTGGTGAGCTGTTTGTACCTTCAATCTTTGAATGTATCAGGAATGATTGTGAAAAAGCTAATTTTTGTATTATGAGATACTACCTTACAGCATTGTTTAGGTGGAACAATAGTCGAAAATACCTCGGTATTCTGTAATGTGATGACCTCCTAGAGAAATAATGACACTACAAGTAGGTCGAAGTTTCATAAACATGGCGCTCCACATATATGGTTGGCCCAAGAGAACATCACATAAATCCATGGGAAACATCACATAATACCCTCATCCTTAAAGGGTTGGATGCCCATGACAATCAATATTGTTGGCTGACAGAAAGATCTTGTCCTTGGCAAAGCCACCCAATGTTGTATGGTTGTGGGCGTGGTGTCGTCGATAAACCCACTATTGCCTGATCTAATCTCACGAGATGAGGTTCTTCCGGGTCACATCTAATAATAAAATGCAGATAGGGTCCCCTTCACCCACATTTGTGAATGAAAAAGGTGTCCCCTCTTCGTGGACTGCTATTCTTTTCCGGTTGAAATTGTTGTATCACTTAATAACAGTATAAATGGGGTTTGCGCTAATGATCTTTTCTTTTACCTCGCATTTTCAGAATCGATTCAATCAGGGTTCAGTTTTTTTTCTTTGATCTCGGCCACCAAATGATTGTTTTGAGCCGCATTATTCATTGGTGTTGTGCTAAGGGATTTTGGGGAAGTCACACCACTTTTTCTGTCCCCTTGTCTCCCTGACCCCTTTTTCCTCAAGTGGGTTTGGACTAGTTTTCAAAGACCGCTTGTTAGGGTCAAGCCTTTGTCATACCTTTGGTTGTTATGGATTTGCGCACTCCAAACCCCGCTTGTTCCGTGCTTAAAATTCTCGCTCAATTTTAACAAAGATATCGACAAGCAACACTATGATAAGATGTCCGTAAAAATCCATTTCAGCTTTGGAGGTATCTATGTATTCCTACCTGTACTTCATAACCAAATGTCATTCGAGGTCTCTTGATACCCAACTTGGTGCTAAGGTATTAAGGTACAGAACCGAATTGCTTTGCCCCTCTCTTGCCACAAAGGTGGTCCATCTCATGTAATCGTCCCTAGTTGCCAACAAGGTAATAATCGTTTCCTTTACCGCATCCGCAAACAAATCCCAAGTGGGCTCGGCCCCATATATTCCACTTTGTGAACTTTGCTCCCCTGTGAAGTTTCTAAATTAATTTTTGACATGAGGGAGAGAGATTTAAGGAGTGCAAGGTGGGATCTTTTTCTATCAAAAAATCATGGAACAAAGAAATAACCTTCTAACAAAGTTAATCATTTGTCCGTATTCTCAGATTCATTCCGCCTCTTCAAATGGAAGAATATCAAAATTAACTTCAAACCTTGAAAGCCCAGGTGCCTCCAAAGTGGTTGTTCGATGAAGATGCAACTGTTGCTACTTCCTACGCATGCTGAAGAATGCAGAAAAATAATTCATCATTTTGTCCTCCTGGCCGCTTGTGAGAGTTTGTTCAAGCAACAAATTGATAGGATTATTCACTCCGTCCATTTTATTTTCTTCCGCCATTGAGGGTTTCTTATGTGTGCGAGCTATTGTCCTCAGAGAGACAATCTCGAGACCGTCCTTGTTATACCTCTGATTCCTCACAAAGGACATGCATTGAAACAAGAACAACCCTACCGATACCACCGACCGATTATTTTCGCACCTAAATGAGAGCTAAGATATATTAGATAAATGTACGTAGATATCACGATATTCATTAATATAAATGTAAATGTAATAGAGATGCAAACTATAAACACAGATATATACGAATACACCCATTTCTCATTAATGAAAGATGCACAGATCAGAAAAATATAGAGGAAAGACTCGGGCTAGAAATGGGAAGGGAAACTTATCTCGAGAAGAGATGTGACAGCCTACCAGATTCACAAGAAGATGATTACAATGAGGCTCATGCCCTGCCAATAAACATGAATGCCCAAAACCCTTAGACATCCAAAACCTAACTCTAGGGGATGAAGCTGCCAAAAGTCATGTATCCCATTTGGGTAAGTTAGTACATCAACTTCCCAGTTCAGCAATCCTTTGCATATGACCTCCGCTTTTAGGCGCATGATAGCTCAAGTTGGAAAAGGTATCATCGAGGAGATCCATTTTGGGGGAAAAATCTAAGAAATTGAGAATATTAATCCTAAAATCCTTCAATTTGGGCCCAAATGGCTCCCCGGAAAGTTAAACTCAAGCAAAAAATAGTAAATTGCCAAAACTATTTTGAGTCACTGGAAAGGGTGGAGGCTCGACAGATTCCTTTATTTTATCATCAATATCAAGGAAATTAGTGGATTGACGGATGCTGAGATGCAATCTGAGTATGATGATAAGATGATTATGATCAGAATGGTGCAACTTCAACATGGCGACATCTCTTCGAGATTGGTGTGGAACCCTGGGATCAAAGTTATTGACAACTTGACATCTAAAACCAATGGGATTGTTGGTTTACATAGATTTTATTGTTGGGAGGATGAGTCTTCGGAGGAGATGATTGAGGGTCGTCAAGAAAAATCTTGTGATAGCACCTCATAGATTCATGCTATGAGCAGAGGATGATTTTAGGATGTTTACATTTCCTGTGATGGTATGGGGACCCGTGTGTATCATTTTGAGACAAAATTCAAATAATCAAGCATCGACAGATAACATTCTTGAGGATAAGAAATATTGGGGCAAGAGGAATTGTAATGTCCCATTTTTGGTGAGCTTAGAAAAATTAAATATTTAATTAATTATTTTATGTTCTTAAATTTAATTTGACAATTAATTTTAATTAATTATTATTTAATTTTAAGTGGATTAAATAAAGATAAACATTATAAAGTCACATTATTAAAAAGGGGAGTCGAGCTTCATTTTAGTAGAATTTTGTTGTGTGTAAAGATAAGTTTATTGTTGCTAGAAGAAGCTTCCCTTGGATGTTGTTACATTCTCTACTTGGGTTAAGTTTATCCACAAAGTTGGGAACATTTCCATTACCATCTTTTGTTCAAAAATTTGTTTCTAACACATATATACATGAAGGTGAATTGGGGAAATTAAATGACCATGTAAGGAAGCATCCTTTATCATCTAATTTGTGTGGTCTCCTTGACTACAAGGATACAAAGAAGTGGGATCCATTCTACTCTTATTCTGGGCTGCAACTCATTCAAATATATGCTTCATTATACTAGTTTTGTTATTTGAGAGGTAAATTTTCACCTTCAACAGTTGACACGCTTATTATTTGACTAAATGTTCAAAGGAAAACTTAAATCCAAATCATAATTTTGGTTGAGAAATTTGAGATATCCACTGGGAGGGTATCTTACAGTGAAATCATTATCACATCATTCTGGAGCTACAACATCACTACCTACAACCATATAATCCTGTATTGGCACATACATTCCAGATCTGGTGTTTCTTGTATTGAGAATGGGTGATTAATTTGTACTGCAGACACACTGTCACTAAGTAATAAAAACCTGAAAACATGACAATATTATAGAAGTTATGAGGATTAGCATTAAATTATTGGTACTTTAAGAGGAGTCGATTCACTGTAGAGAGGAAAATACTCTGCTACAGAATGTCGTGGCGAGAATATATGCAAGAAGTCATTCTAGTGGGCATTTAATACACTCTATTAAACCTACTGCTAAATCCATACTTCATTTAGAGACAACATCCAACACTCAAGACTCTTAACTTTCATATCTAGAATTGTATATGTGAACTATTAGATAAATTAACCAAGAGGCCAAATTCAAACAAGACTTAGAAAATTTGTGGGAAAGATGAAGACCACTGAAGAACTTTGGGAGAAACTTTTTCAATTGTGGTAAGAGTATCAGAAAAACACGGCAACCATGATAGGGAATCTAAAGTGGCTCAGGAAGATGGGAAAAATATCCACATCTAAAGAATCCAACAACTCACCACATGAGGGAGGTTTGATAGATCCACATGTGGATGTGATGGAGGTGCCCACACCTAGTCTGAATGAGGAGGTGAGCATAGGAGAGGAACAAGCAGTGGTCTTTATTGAGACCGTTGGCACTAGTCTGGGGAGAGATATTGTCACTAGTATCGAGGAGGATGGGGCAACATTTGGTCCCATCGATGATTACGAGGCGGATGACATAGCAACATCTAGTGCACTATTGGCATTAGCCACTGGAGCCAAGGACACTGGCACCGATAATGGTCAGGATAACACATATGTTAGGATGGATGATGAGGATGGCACTGAGTTCGCACCCATGTATGATGAGGAGTCATCTCCAATCACTGCTTATGATTCCTACAAGGAGGAGGAGGGGGACACTCTTATGTATGGAAACTCATTCCAGTTGGATGTGTTAGGGCAGAGGCCTTTAACACCATACGATTTGGAGGATCACATGTTGGTGACTGGGGATTAGGTTACACAGGTGTTGACCAGGACCGATGGAGCCCATAGGCTCATTGAGTATCTTGTGTG
>SNQJ01S0250144.1:0-12887 GCA_010110895.2 Picea sitchensis
GGAGTCAAGCCACCAGCTTTCAAGCTGGGGGCAGAGTATCGAGCTTAGTCTTTGTTATTTCTCATGCTCGTAAATACATGAGAATGCAACCGGGTAAAATTTTATCTCTTTTTCCGACATGTCTCCAGCCTTTGATGATCATTCTGGAGTCAAGCCACCGGCTTTCAAGCTGGGGGCAGAGTACCAATCTTAGTCTTTGTTCTTTCTCGTGCTCGTAAATACATGAGAATGCAACCGGGTAAACTTTTATCTCTTTTTCGGACCCGTACGGATACACGAACATATGAAAAGAGAACCCCCCTAGAGTCTCCTTTAAACCCTTTTCAGACTCTCTAAATATGAAAAGATTGTCGAGTGACCTTGCTTCCTTTCACACTCGTTAAAAGGTCAGAAAAAAGTGTCTTTCGAGCGATAGTTTACCCCTTTTTCGGTCTCGTTAGACTACTGTACGAAAAAGGAACTGAGAGAGTTCTCTTTTAAGTGTTTTTCCAATCTCTATAATCCTGAAAAACCTTTGATTTTTCTGTCTTTGGACTCATTAAAGCACACATCAACAGGCCCATATGGGACCGATCCCTTACTTCTTCTGGTTCGTTAAACAAAGGAAGAGGAACTTACCGAAGGTAAGTTATATCGAGCATGTGTTATCCTCCTCGAGCACATTAAATCAAAAAGAGGTACTCATCTATCTGGATGGGGGAAAAATTGAAAGGAGAAAGCCAAGCAGTCTCTTGAGAACATCATCCAGCACTTCTTAGAGTCACCCTTGAACATGGCACTTTGTCATTTGCACGTATCATAATCCGATGAACCTCTGCACTAAGCCAATCCTTTGAGTTCCTTTCACTCCTTTGGGTCACCCGACACAAGTCACAGTATCCACTACATAGTTTTGGTCCATGTCATGTTTTGTTTTTGTGCCTCAGTGTTCAAGGGAAGTATCCACCTCTAGAGTCATCCATCCCAAATATCTTGCCTCAAAACCTGTGTCAGTCCATTTCCGTTTGATCTACCAATTACATCTCTATGTTCGTTTCGTGTCGTTGATGCGGGATACATCAAGGCCCTCCCTCGACGAGTCTATTCCTGTCGACTTCAACACATTATCCGGGAATCAGACTTAGAAACTAGTTAGTACTTTGGGACCTGCATGCCTCAATGGCAGGCCACCTCACATTCGACAGTGGGTTTACATCATTAACCTATGATCGAATGATTCCACGAATGTTCGACTTCAGCTCATCTATTCACATTCGTTGGAATGTACTAAGGTACCTTGGGAATCATTGACATTAATGGTAATATCCCTTGCACTTGTTAACGGTTCACACCATTGACCGGTAATCAAGTGGTTTCTGCCATGTTCGAAATCAGGACATCTATTCACATGGTTAGATTCATACCATATTGGGATTAGTAAGAAGACCCTGGGTTGAGTGACCACTTTGTTATATGCTTTGCCTAGGTTGCAAAGGAGTTTCTATTGGACAAATAACACATACACTGTTACATAGATCCACTTTGTATTGGTCGTGGCTATGTCTTGTCATCTCATAGATCCACTATGTATTCTTCGTGGCTACGATCAGTCTGAGTCATCAGAGTATATATCCACATTTGATCTTCGGTAGCTATACCTTCTTATCAATACAATTATGGATCTGCAGTGTATTTTATGGCGGCCATATCTTGCAAGTCTTGATCACCCAAGCATAGGTATGCCTGCCTTGGGTTTTGAAACATGTCATGATATTTTTTGGATGTTTCTGTGCAGATTTTGTCAGGTTCTCCGAGTCTATAACCTTGCTTGAGAGTCTAAAAAGCATTTCATTTATCAGTTCCTATCTTCTAACTTCATACTTTGGGGGGCAATCTGTTACACATCAAAAATACTCACTTTGATAGTGTCGCAAGTGTCGTCATTACAAAGGTCGCAAGTGTCACATTTTGCTCACAAGTGTCGCAAGTGTCAGGAAAGCATGTTTCCATGATGCCTATGTCGTGCCTATAAAGACATGAGAAGGACACTTGAAACACCTCAAACATTTGATTTGGAAGAGGAGAAATGAGTCAGCGGGATTGCAAACCTTTTTCCATCTGAAAGCACCTCAAAAACTGAGTTTTTGGAGGGGAGCGCTCCCCCTTACACTATCTCGGAGCGTCGACGCTCCCCCTTACACTGTCAGGGAGAGTTATAAATCTCCCTTAGCCCTTTTGAGGGAGTGCTATAGATTTTGAAAGCGTTGGCACCCCCCTAAAGCCTACTAGGGAGCGCTACAATGCTCTGATGGTCCTTTTGAGGGAGCGCTACCTATTCTGGGCAGTAGTTAAGTGGTTGAGATGAATGGGGGAAGCATATTTTCATTCTTGGAAGGCAGTTGAGCTCGAATCCCTAGTCCATCCATGATCCTAGGGAAGATCCTCAACTGAAGGAGGCAAATCCTCAACTTCCCCAAGGATATATCAAGTGGTTGAAGCCTCTCCAAGGCTATATAAGCAATATTTCTAATGGTGAAAGAGGAAGGGAAATGGAGAATCACACCAAACTTATGATCTCATAAGTGGTGCTGGAGCTGATTGGGGGAAGATTTGCTAGCATGAAACCTATGATCTTATAGGAAACACACAGTCAGCCAAAGGAGAGTGATCATTGAAGATGTTGTTATCCAGGTTGTGGATCTTTCAGGAAAGGGTTAGACAAAGGGGACTTGACGAAGCTGTCGCATTCGCATCTACGATTGTAAGTACTGTTGTCGTTATTCTCATTAATATGACATGCTTGGCCTGTTTCTTTCTAGTTTGTGTCTAATGTTACATGAACTTATCATTGATAGATAGATCTATTTTCAAGCTAATATCAATAGAGTAGGAAGTGGTTGTATCTTGTTTGCCTATAGAACTCAGTGAGGAGCGAGAGTTTGGAGCTCGATTTGGAGCATGCAGGGACAAATTTCGATAAAGAGGTACTTTTGTTCTCCTTCCTTCTCATGCGTTAGTTTGTATAGATTTTAAAGGAAGTCAGTGTCCACATTAAGCATTTTCTGTCTTAGAGTTAGGGTCAAGCTCTTTGAGGCAATCTACCTGTCCACGGGGAGATTTTCCTACAACAGAGGGGTCAGGATCAAGATGTATCCTCATTGACTCAAAAGTGAAATGAAACTTCTTATCCTGCAAAGCAGAATTTGAATGCATTAATAACATTGTTGAATATGAATATCTAGTCCAAGGACTAAAGAAAGTCGTCGACTTAAACATCAAAGAGTTGAAAGTTTTCAGAGATTCCAAAATTATTGTTAGGAAAGTGAAGAATACTATCCATTGCAATTCACCTCACTTGAGAAACTACCAGCAAGAGGTACATAGGTTAATAGACAATTTTGAGGCTTTCAACATTATTGTTTTTCCCAGGACAAAAAATACTCTTGTTGATTCTTTAGCCACCGTAACCTCAATATTGTCTCCTTTAGAAGACTATTAAGCCTCAAGGTTTGCATTATAACTACTCTACAAACCGTCGGTGCCTAACAACATTTCTAACTGGAAATTATTTGAAGGGGATGAACAAATTGTATATTTCTTGACTAACTAGGATAATTTTAAGGATTTGGCCATTGATGATGAAATATTCCAAGAACTACTGACATAATCTAATATCCATGAATAGAAGAAGGGAACAGACCATTATGATTACAAACCAAAGTTTCACACGATACCTAAGGGGGTGTCCAATATGAACCTTTTTTACTTGATGGAAAGATTCAGGGGACCAAAGAATGCAAAAATAGGGAGTGCATTCCCTATATACGAAACTATAAACTTAGGCACCCCTGAGAACCCCAAGAATGTCAACCTAGGAAAGACATTGTCCAAAGAAGACAGGAAATCTTATCTTAAACTATTTAAAGAATATCAAGATGTCTTCGCTTGGTCTTACCAAGAATTGGAAACATATGATACTCGCATTATACAGCATACGATCGCATTGAAACTAAGAATAAAACCCTTCCAACAAAATCTTAGTAAGTACCACCCATCTCTAGAACCTCTAATGCATCAAGATCTGAAGAAGTTATTATATGCCAAGATTATCTTTCAGGTAAGACATTTTGCATGGGTAGCCAATCTAGTGCCTGTCAGAAAGAAGTCTGTGGAAATCTGTTTGTATGTGGACTTCAAAAACCTTAACAGAGCATCAAAAAAACATAACTACCCAGTACCACCCATGGAACAACTCTTATAGACAGTATCTGGCTCTGAAATTTTTTCTCTCCTAGACGGTTTTTCAGGATATAACCAAGTCTTGGTTTCATAAGATGATTGATTAAAAACTACCTTCTGAACCAAGTGGGGAACCTTTGCTTATAAATGCATGCTCTTCGGGCTGATTAATGCAGGGGAAACCTTCCAGAGGGCCATGGATGTAGATTTTCAAGGATTGATTAACAAGTGTGTGGTAGTCTATTTAGATGGCATAACAATGTACTCGAAAAACAAGGAAGACCACATTCAACATTTGACTTAGATCTTTGAAAGGTGTAGGAAGTATGGAATATCATTGAACCATAAGAAAACCATATTTGGTATAGAGGAAGGAAAAATACTAGGTCATATCATATCTCAAGGGGGAATTAGAATCAACCCTAATCAAATAAATGCGATAGCTCAACTCCCCTTACCTCACAATAAAAAGTCCATGCAATATTTTTTCGGGAAAATCAACTTAGTGAGAAAATTTACTCCTGACTTCGCTGAAACTGTTAAACCTTTACAAAAAATAATTCGTAAGGATGTCGAGTTTAAATGGGATGAAGAAAGGAGAGGATCTTTTAATAACATCAAAACTGCAATATCCCAAACCCAGTGTTGTGAAGCCCTGACTTTAGCAAGGATTTTTTTCGTTATACCTTTGCTTCTAACCAATCCTTGGTTGCAGTACTTACCCAAAAGGATGATGAAAACAATGAAGCACCAATATCCTTTCAGATTATATATCCTGAAGAATCACACCAAATTCATAGTCCCTCACTCTGCAGTCAGGTATTTATTCACCCAACATGAGATGGGAGAAAGGAGGGGAAATTGGATGGCAATCATTCAAGAATTTGATCTAGACATAAAACCTGCCAAAATAGTCAAAGGACAAGGATTGTGTAAACTAGCTATTGAGGCCCAAGATTTGATTAACACAGAAGACCCCGGTTGGGAAAATGAACTATCATTATGGTGCAATGAATCCTCATGCGTACCTCATGGAAAATAATCCTGGTATGAAAACTTGTCGTATCTCCTGCATCATGGAACTTGTCCGGAAAACCTAAACCCGAGATAAACGAGATCCCTTAGGTTAAAATCCGCTCAATATTGCCTCATAAATTATGTTATTTTCTGCATAAACTATAATGGAGTACTCCTTATATGAATTGAACATAATGATGCAGAAAAGGTACTCAAAGAACTCCATGATGGCCTAGTAGGTGGAAATTTTGCAGGAGAAACCACGTCTCACAAATATTAAGGGTTGGTTATTATTGGCCCACTGTGTTCAGGGACGCTCATGTATATGCCAGGAAATGTAAATCTTGTCAAGTGAGCATCGGTAGGGAAAAGAGACCAGCATTCCACTCCATCTGGTGACCATATCCAGACCTTTTGAGCAATGGGGAATAGACGTCATAGGATAAATTACTCCCAATTATTTGAAACAACATAAGTATATCTTGACTGCAACATATTATTTCACAAGGTGGATAGAGGCTATCCCTCTCACACACATTAATGAAAAAGTAGTGATCCAATTTTTAGAACAACATCTAATAACAAGGTTTGGGATGCCTTTCGTCCTCGTTTTTGACAATGTTGCCTACTTTTATTCCACACACTTGACAGAATTCTCCTTTGATAAAGGGATCATAATAATATATTCTGCAAACTATTATCTACAAGGGAATGGGGTAGTAGAGTCAACTAATAAAAATCTGGTGTGAATTTTAAAAAAGATAGTTGTGGAAAATCAGAGAAATTGGCATAATTTACTTCAAAATGCCCTGTGGGACGATAGAGTGACACCTAAAGAAGCCATAGGAAACTCTCTGTATTTTCTAGTATATGGGAAACAAGCCATTATTCCAGACAGATTTTACTTTCCATCTTTACAGCTTGCCCAGACATCACGAGGTCGGCCCTCATCCACTCTAGAGCAAAGGATTGATACCCTTCTCATGTTGGATGAAGAAAGGGAAAAGGGTAAATTTAAGTTCACCGCTCATCAATGGGTAGTTAAAATATGGTTCGATAAACATAAGGCCAGATAAACAAATTTCGAAGTAGGGGACCTAGTCTTGAAGTGGGATAAAGAAAACGAGTCCAAAGGAAAACACTCAAAATTTCAAAATCTATGGCTCGGACCTTTTCAGGTGGTCGAGAAGATCGGAGCAAGCACATACCAGTTGCAAAATATGAGGGGTGAATCCAACACCCTCCGGGTGAATGACCAGGCCCTAAAACAATACTTCTCCTAAAAAAAAAGTGTCTTTTGATGTTTTTTTTTAGTTTCTTTTTCTTTTTACCATACATTTTGATCAAGCTAAGTGTGTGGGTTTATGGAAGACCGATTGCAAACTCTTTTTCTTTTCTTTATTTTTCTTGTTAATTTCTTTAATTAAGTTGTGTTTTGTAAAGAAGTGGTTGATTTTCATAAATATAGTAAAACAGACTTTGTTTCTAACCTACACTGACATGCAAAATAAGAGATGCTGGGAAAATACAAACTTTCTCAAATCATTTTTGTCTTTGTAAGCATACTACCTAGGGAAGCAATGAAATGTTTTCTTAGTGCTCTGGTAATGCTAAATGGGAAGATGGCTAGATGAAAAGAATCACACGTACCTATGGACAGAGCTAGGAAATGCCCCACCTCAATACTTTCACCTTGTCAAAAAATAGGTATCCTCCTCTCTGACTCACTCTCAGCATTTCTGCCAGAAGAAAATGATCTATATAAAAAGAGTGTAAAGTTTGAGAGGGTATGCAGATAACTTCGTCGGGGTTGTGGACGCTCGTTGGCAGTGAAGTAAGGTCTGTGATATCGAGGTGACTATGTTGAGGCTATGGACATTTGCTGGCAACAGAGTGACACCATAAGAAAAGGAATGATAGCTAAAAGGCCTCATGCCAATGGACGCCTTACTCGACTCTTGTATAGAAAGTACATGGATTGAGGTTAAAAGGAAAGAGGGCAGAAAATCATAAACCCCATAGGCAGATCCAGATTTGTGGACCCAGGAACATGTGTACACATTTATAGAAAAGGTTATGTTGAAAAGGAATAGAATAAGGCCAGTTGGTTTCTCAACCAATTTGCACAGGATACGTACAAGGGAAGGAGCAGAGATTTTGTTTTCGCCTATAGAATTTCCATTTGTTGAGCACTCAATACACCCTAAAAGTTTTGTGAAGTTTTTCTTTTTGGGTACCACTTTTTCTTTTTGAGTTTAGTCAGTTGTGTAGGAATCAATGGGGTCATGTGTTGATTATGTTTTTTTTTCATCAATCATATTCGGCTTGGTTTGGAGTTATTGAACAAATTGAACTTTTCTCTAAGAAAATTTGGCATTTTAACATAGTATACATAGCTAAAATTTTGAGCCACACACCTATTATTGGCATCGGCACAATCCAAGAAGTAAAATGATAATATAAAAATGATAATCATCGATTGTTCATCATCAATGTATAATCGGCATCGAAAAAAATGGAAGAAAGGGTGCGTCGATCGCTAATTATGTCTTGCGAGGAAGTTTTCTAAAAATCATTGATACACCATCAGCATCAGCGAAATACGAAATGAAAACCACTAACATGGGCCATAACGAACCTCTGATCATCGATCATCGATACATTGTTCGGAGTCGGTGAAATATGAAAGAGTGAAACTGCGAAACAGTAACCATCAGCATCGGTGAAATACAAAATGAAAACCACTAACATGGGCCATAATGAACCTCTGATCACCAATCGTCGATACATTGTTCGGACTCGGTGAAATCTAAAAGAGAGAAACTGTGAAACAGTAACCATCAGCAGTCGTTGGTAGTCGATCGTCGATACATCATCGGTGTCAGCATGATAGGGTGTTGTATTCAAGGTTGTATGTCTAAATAAAATCATTGATGCCGAAATGTTTCTCTCGTAGAGGTCACAATCAACAATCATGTGTCTTTTCCATGTAAGTAGCCTGTGTGAATCAGTGTTTTCCCCGTGTAATATATGTGCATCCATGGCAGTATTTCCACATCAACATTGTACAACGGTCTTGGTTGGCGTTGGAACTTTTGACTAGATGCACCAACGAAACAATGACAAATTCGACCCGCCAACGTTTATGCACTCATTTACTATTGGTTGATTGCTAGAATACTGAGTTCCTCACCTTAGTTCAAACTTTAACCCCACGATACTGACAACCCCATTTGATATTTGATGCACCATATCTCCTCGATACTGATTACACTGATGAGTGTGAAAAGGGCTTGGTCATTTGATGGGACACCTTCAGCTGAGATGAGACATAATTTTGTGATTTGATGGATCAGTTAATTTTTCACATAACTTGTAACACGACCTCATGCGCCGACCAACACTCGAAATTTGAATTCACCGATGAACTACGAAGTAACCCGTTCATGCACCACCAGCCTGCGTTGCATTTAATATTAGGCATGATGAATATTCTATAATAGATTGCACATGTCACATTTGCACTCCCGAATTGAAGACTTGATGTGACAAGGTAATTATATTTTTTGTTTAATTTCACAAGGTCATACCCAAACATGTTGTTTCATTCACAAATCACTTATTCCCCTAAATAGACAAAGAATCAAGAGAAAGCATCGACGACATTACAGTCAGCTCTCTGATTTTGATTACCAGTAAGACCAGGTTAATTTCTTGCAAGCAAGAAGGTAAGCATTGTTTTTATCATTTATGCACTTATGATGGTGTCTATGACTCTTGTCGAGGTTGGATGGTTTCTCACTACAAACTTGGTTTTTACAGGAAAATGCCTCTGAGAAATCCAATGACCAGGTGCTCACCTAGAACATCCAAAAATAAGGAATCAAAGGTCGAATAAGGGTCTACACTGGGTGCAGAAAGAGATCTTGATTTTCCTTAAGGGAGGATCCTGATATCCGCACATCTACCAAAAGGGAGTTTACCCAGCCCTCGACGTTTGACGACACAGAGGCAAGCATTGGGTCTAAGGTGGTGCTCTCGCATTGGGGATATATGTTCAATAGAATCAACCAAGAATATTACCCAGATTTTATACCACACAGTAACCCGGACGTCAGGATGTTGGATGACCAAGTATTACCAAAGATCTAGTGATCATTCCTACATATGGTGGCCAGCCGAACCCCGGTTTTTCCTTGCATCGAAACCTTAGGATGGATAATTGACCACATAGACTCGATGAAATGCATAATAAATAATGAAAATGGTGAATGTGTTGGTGTTTTTCTTCCAACATAAGTCCAAAAATACTACAAAATCAGAGATCCAGAGGAAAGACTAAATACAAATTTTGTGGTCAAATTTTATGAGTTCCATGACACTAGAAGGTTAAAGGCATCATGGTGGAAAGAATACAAGAAATTCACAAATAGGATAAATGGATGGTACGGCATGTCAAACCTCATAGAGCCGTATATTTATCTAATTGCTTTGATTTTCCGATTATATGGGGAAAAAGATTGCTCCAAGTTTCCTGAAGCATGGATGCCCCTGGCATATAGTGTGGCGATCTCCGGGAGCAGATTCAACTAGGAAGCCATCATTTCCAAATAGTTAATCATTAACATTTTGCAATCCCAAACACCAAAGGATGGAGAAATGCCATCTTTTCAGATGGTGTCATACCTATTGGATGTGATTTGCGCAAGGAACATTTTCACAGGCATGAATTTGAGATGGCATGTTTCTGAACTACCCGTGCATGTCTATTTCAGCATTATGTGGGAAAATAGGTACAAGAGATGGTATTCCCTAATATGTGATGATTTCATATCTCGAGTACATTTTATTATATTTAGAAAAGAATTCCCAAGGCTTACAGTGGCAGCCAAAAATATGGTTTCAAAAGTAGGCCGCAGGTACTTTGAAGAAACCAACACTTATATCAGAGTGTTTGGGGCTATTGGAACGCCACATTTACTCCCCATTCATGTCTTGGACTGGCTCATTGTGGGAGAAATATGTTACCAAACCATCTTGCAAGGCTATAATGCCACTTTGGTGAAGGACAAGAAGAGATATTTCATGCCCTATGGATTTCACATAGGGTTTTACATGGTAAAAGACATTCCACATGTGAAACAAGAGGGGTTGAGCCAGCTTAAGTATCGATTCCCCATGGGTTGATTTCACAAGAATGATCTGAAAGGTCTAGTACTTCAGCACGCATCGCAAGTGTCATCATGGTGGCCATATGCCCATGATAGCTTTGAAGATGAGGTTTTTACCGAGGGCGCATAGGATTGGGAGGAAGTTCTCTATAGGAGGGCCAACCCGAATATGACCATATTTAAATGAATGACTATGGAGGAGCAGGTGGAGACAATAGAGTAGATAGATCAAGAGGCTCTTATGGAAAGAGAAGAGAATCGAGCAGTAGAAGTGGTAGAGGCACGGAGGAGGGGGATGTTATTATTGCAATAATCCCAATGATCTATACAAAGGTAAGAAGAAAATCCCCCACTTAACCCTTTGATATAACCCTTGAGGATTACCCTGGCTAAAACAAGAAACCACGGAGAAGAGTTAAATGGCTCAGGAACAATTCCCCCAGAGGAAACCGTCGATCAAGAAAACCCCATCCCTATTTCACCATAGGCAAGATCATCGATGACTACTGCAACTTAGTGGAGGATAACAAGAGAATCAAGTGGAACGGGTGTGCCTATTATCCTCATAGAATTTATTACCAAATATTATGATGAGGAAAGTTCATAGGTTTCGCTCATAACTCCGGTAACAATCACAGAAGAGGAAGAACAAGGGGAAACATCTGCCCCAGCTTCCAACACTTTGATCCCAAATCCCCAGGAAGGCGACCATGAGGCTAAGAGCACTCTGGACACTAAATTTCTTGTCCAATTGGAAACGTAGCCTCAGAAGGATAGCTACAAGAATGACTTGGGTGCTTATGAAGAGGAAGAAGAAACCAAAAAACCAAAAATCAACATCTCAACGGCCAACCCCCCAACTAATGTCGATCCTTTGCCTATATCCCTAGCTAGTACAAAGACTCCACCAGCCGATGAGGACCAATAGGAGGCCAATTCACCATAGCATACAAAAGCCTCTCCTACTAAGGAATTACAAGAAATGGCCATAGAACATTTCTACATGGTAGGAATCCTAGGAAACACTTTGAGATGGGGAGATCAACAGATTCTCGAACCAGTGGATGAAATCACCGATATACAGGTGATCGTTTATGATAGAAAAAGGAAGGTTTTGATGAGAAGAATGACCAAGAAAAGGATGCTCACACTCAATAGCACACTTCTCATCACCATAGAGGAGATGTTGCTCGAGACAGAAAATGTTAAGATGACTGAGCTAATTGGGGCAGGGAGGGCCATAACCGATGCCAATCTAGACAAAGTAAAAAGGGATGAAAAGGAATTAGCCACCATGAATAAAGAGTTGGACCATCTGTTCCATCAAGCGGAGTATTACCATAATTCAACATAAGCAGTAATACTCCTAAAGAGTGAGTTCCGAGAAATGTATGCACACTTCACAAGCAAAAGAAATCTCTTCACCGCTTGCATAGCCGATTTTCAAGACGATACCCTCATGGGGATGGAAACATGTAAAGACATGAATATATGGTATGAAAAGGCACATTGGGCTTTGGAGCGGATCGACTACATCAGCAAAGTACAAAAAGGCCAAGACACGGAAGAGCACGGCATCCGAGTGTTGATGGATAAAAGCATCTCCTGAATCAGGAAGGTAGTTGAATATATAGTACAAATGGAGAGAGTGTGAGAAAAGTTGGGAGAAAATCAATCAGGAGATTAAAATCATTGACCTACCAAAGTTCGGTCCACCAGAGGACTTTGCCAATTTGCATGACATAGTCAAACGACATACAGAGCAAGTCTCGGCATGGGAAGCAGATATTTCACAGATTTCAAGGATGACCCTAGGTCAATTGAAGAAGTTCATGGAACACTTGATCAAATTTCTCGCAGTCCTACAATGCTTAAGTGTCAAGATTATCAAGTACAAGGAATGGGCAGTAGAGATAAAAGAGGTCTTCTCCGCTCTGATAGATCAGCACAAGTTTCCATATGAAAACACATGTGAATATCTCTTCGTCAAGTGATCAGAGTACGAGAATAAAAATCCACTCCAGTAGAACCATTAGAGAAGCATAAGACAACAAATAGATGAAATTCACCACGTGGCGTTTTCTCAGTTTAATACCATTGTAGTAGCTATTTTTAGATTAGTTGTTTTTTGTTATAAATAAGGGCATCGACCTTGCACCAAGGGTAGATGGTTTTTGGAGAGAAAGACTTTTTTGAAATTTTGTAATAGAACTATTTATGTGCAAGTTTATTTTAATTAAGAAGTTATATTTATAACCAAAGACAATTCTATCATTTAAGGCATGAATGTGTTTAGACTGAGTAGGATTATCTATGTCTTCAAATTCGATATTTGTTGCTTTGTTGAGTAAGAGTTTGTGTACCTATGTTTAAAGTTATCTTATAATGTTGTAATAGTTATTTTATTCTAATTGGTGACTAGAAATTGATCGTGTTAACCTGTGATTGATAATAGAGTATTGGAAATTAATTTTCTTGCAC